>NW_010588605.1:13446-34176 GCF_000705375.1 Tinamus guttatus | reverse complement strand
TAAAAGTATGTAGCTTCATAAAGGTCATAGAGAAGGAGAAAAGGGAATGACTATTCACTTTTTTTTACACCTAAACTGTTGGGGTCACCCACAGAAATTATCAGGCGTCAGTTTTAAAGCAAATGAAGGGAAGTACTTTCGCATATACTGCTTAGTCACATGGTGCCAGCTGAGGCTTTAATTTTCAGGATGATGTAGAAAGTCTTCAGCCTACTGATTACCAAAAGTTGGGTAGCTGCATATCACCAGGCCTTATATCTTGTGTATCCTCCCCAGGCATCTACTGCTAACCTGTAGTATGTCTGAATTATGTTCCTGGACTGGGCAGAACTTTGATCCCTACCGACTACAGCTCTTTTTATATTCTTATGTTATAAATGGCTCTGTTAGTGACCACAGTGGGAGCAGAGAGCTCATTTTTCAAGAATCTTGTCCTTTCGTTCATACCAACAGACTTACAGTGGATGATGATAGGCTGGACTTGCACATTGTAGCTTTCCCTCTTCATTGTAGCATTCCCTCTTAGCATTGTAGCTTTCCCTCTTCATTTTTCTGCTCTCCATACTGGTCTTGGGAACCATTGTCCCAGCTGGAACTAAAGCCTCAGCCCCACTCACAAATTCTGAGTGTCCCTCAGCAGGATTAAGTCCCTTGTGTCAAAATCTTGGTCCACAGACATCAGTGGCAGAGCTCCCATTAAGAGTTCCTGTGGAGACAAGATTTCACTCTCCTTTTTCATTTTACAAAACCAAAACTCCCATGATTTCCCAACCCTAACTGATGAATAGAGATGTTAATGTTAGGGGATTGGAGCTTTTACTGAGAAAATCACTGCTAACAACTTGCAGTATTAACACATTGATAAAGTATACAAATGAATGTTTGATATGTTTTTTTTTTTAATAGTTCATTTCCTGAGTTGTTGCCATTTGCTTTATGGGGTTCTATGTCAAGCTTTAGTTTTTTTTCCTTTCTTTTTTTTTTTTTTTTTTTTTGCTTTTTATCCTTTTGGAATCCAGGAAAAAGCCTTGAAATTCATTTTCCCTGTCAGAGGTAGTAAATAACACTTGTGCAAAGCACAGTGCTACCACATCTGAACAGAATTTACAAGAATTTACAACTTTTAAGAAATATGTTGAAGGAGCACATTTATACAGAAAAGCTTTAATATAATGGATCTAGAGTAAAATATAGTGGCTGTAACCATGCTGATGAAGATAAAAATATAGACCCTGAATTCTCTGTTCTTCCTTGACTGATTAAACACAGATAAGCTGGAATGAAAATGCAGGCCAATAGCTTCCCATTTGCTCTGTTTTCTCCTTATACAGTAAATACAGTATGTTTACATTGTGAGTTTCTTGTGGACATCACTGGGCCACTTCCTTAGCTAGCTGATTAGTGCCAGCTAAAATACTAATTATAATATTTATTTGGGATCAAAGATAAGACCTAAGATAAATATCACATGGTTTTGAGAAAACACCTGTCTAAAATAGGCCTTTCTCACAGGATCCAAACTGAGTAATGAATATTCCCCAACTGCCATGCTCCTGACCATGCATTATGGATTACAGATATGTTAGATGTTGGTAGACATTCATATTAGTATCAATTTTCTGTAATAACCCCCAAAAGCTAATCATTTGTTTTCCCCCTATGACTCCACCACTTCAGAAGTTGCTACAACTGATTCCACATTACAACAGAGGAGGAAGAGTCAAAGAGTTTCAGGACTGTCAAGCTTATCTCTATTTTAGCAGAGAACTGCCAAGCGCTGCCGTGAGGGGTGACCTCCTGCTCTCTGGGTTTGTGGCTTGCAGGGAACGACTCCCCTTCACTGGGCTGCCTTCCACAACAGGCCCCAGCACGCACAGACGCTGCTGCAGAGGGGTGTGGACCTGACCCTAGTGGACAAGAACTTCAAAACAGCCCTGCACTGGGCTGTGCAAGTGAGCCGCCACACGGCCATCACCATGGGCACCTGCCTGAGCGGGGCCGGCTGCTGTGGCATGACAAGCACCCCAAAAGCAAGTGCTTTAGCGGGGCAATGAGGAACATGAGTGCTAAGAACCCGCCTTGCCACTGGGCACTGACCTTGCTGCTTCTGCGGAGAGTATTTCCTGTAGGCTCAGCACTGTCACCCTGAACCGAATTATCGTTTATCTCACTGGGACTATGTGTATGCTTCATGTTATTTATTTATTTAACTGAAACAGCTGTAGAAATCAGCAACTTACTTAAATACTGTTGCTAAAGTCCTTTGGGTATAGAACAATGTAAATGTAATTTAAAACACATTTAAATAGCTACTGTTGTGGAATAATTAGCTGAAGAGTTGAAGCTCGGCCTTTGTGGAAATTAAGGAAGACAAGGAATTAAGCACATTTCTTGTTGAACTGCATGTTCTTATCTCCTATGCAAAAAAAAACAACACCAAGCTGATAAAAAAAATCACTTGGCAAACAATTAGAGAACACAAGTACACAGGTAAATGTAATATTAAACACCATATTATGCAACTGGTAAAGAATATATTAGTAAGTGGTGTGATAGGAAGTATAATTTAAGAAGTTATGCATAAGCTTTACTGCAGAAGACATTCTAGATGAAAGGAGAACAATTACATAAGAATGTTTTTAACTTGTTCATTCACAAAAGCATATTTCAGTAAGTACCAATATACAAAACAGCTGCACATCAGATAAGCAGAAATGGAACTGCCATGAAAATCCAGTACCATTTTCATACAGTGACTAAATATTTGCATGCTCACCTTTTGGTTCAGGTCCACTCATCTTAAAATACATGTCAACAGAGAAATAAAAAAACTCTGAACTGCCAAATACTATTTTTATGTATGAGTAGGACATCTAGAAAGAAAAGTCTTTCCTTCAGCCACAGCCCCACACAGGCTCTCATATAGTAGACTCAACTTTTGTTTTTCTGATATAGAGTTATATCTTGGTCTCTGCAACCAATATATATAATAGCTACATATATATGATACATATAATAACTGTATTATTTCAACACAGTTTCATACTTCTTATTCGCGATCAGTTTGACTTGGGGGTACATCTCTTGTAGGAGGCTAAAAGGAAAATCTCTGAAACTACAGCTCCTACAAACTAGGCAGTGTCTGTATTATAACTCTGGGAACAAGCAGTCTCTCCAAGACAAAGTCATAGTAGGACCTTCTCCACATCAGGAGCCTCAGAGATCCACTCATCCACTAATCTGTCTTTGATTCTGTATTTTTAAAATTCTGTGGTTTAGTCTCTCCACTTAACCTCTCTATGTGTTTTGGCTCACAAATGTATAGGTTAACTCTGGAAATAGGGGGATATTAAAACTGCACAAAAGACTGCCTCAGGTGGAGGCAATTCTCAAATCCCTCTCCTTTCTCCCTTCTAGCTGCTTCTAGAAAACAAGAGGAAATACATACAGAATTACCATTTTTTTCTTTCTTTCTTTCTTTTTTTTTTTTTTTTTTTGCTTGAAAGATTCTTGCTATGGACTCTTCTAAATTGCTCCTTCCATCCACATATTTTTCAATATTCTACATCAAGAAAGGCTGGTTCAAATATCAGAGCATGGAATAGACCTGTTTTGAATTTCTCTTACTTAAGCCTGGCCAAGGATAAATATTTTCTGCCTTTGTCTTCTGCAGCCTTACTAGGCCCAGGAGAACTAGATTCTATGGACAGCCATAACCTTCTCTGTTATATCTGGGAGCAGAACAACAGCTCTGCTGAGTGGGATCATCATTTTCATATATTCCTGTTTAATGCACTCAGTGAGCTTCCCTCACTGAGGGAATGGTATTTTCCCCAGGGAGTCCAAAAGATGGAGGCAGAGCTGTGCTCATTGAAGGGACTGTGCCAGAGAATGTCTAATAAACTCTCCTTCGCTGATGGAGAGGAGATTTTTCCTTTAAGAATTGTATTAATATCTTCAGAGCACAAGAGACTCCTAGAGCTCAGGCAGTTAACAGCTGCAAAGGTTTTTCTTCAGCTGAATAGAGCCTTGTGTTTAATTTCAGTTTTTAAAAATGCAGTGAGGGAACATGAGGAACAGCATAGAAACTTGTTTCAGAAGTTGCAGAAAAGAGGCATTTATGCATGTTGGGCAGAAACGCCATCACGCAGCATTTGAAACCAGTCAAATGTGTGTTTCATATGAAATAATTGTTCTACACCGGCTGTTTCAAAGCACAGGTTTGGGTTTTGGTCCCCCATTAGACAAATGCTGAAGTCCCAGTCATGCAGCTTTTGGGTGGACTTTGCCCACACTGAGGGCTGATATGTAGAAAAGCTCAACCTTTCTGCTGCATGAACTGTTTGAATTCACACCCTTAGTGCAACCTATTCACAGAATCTCAGAATCACAGAATGGTTGAGGTTGGAAGGGACCTCTAGAGATCATCTAGTCCAACCCCCCTGCTCCAGCAGGGACACCTAGAGCAGGTGGTACAGGGTGGTGTCCAGGCAGGTTTGAAGATCTCCAGAGAAGGAGACTCCACAACCTCTCTGGGCAGCCTCTTCCAGGGCTCCATCACCCTCACAGTAAAGAAGTTCCTCCTCATATGGAGGTGGAACTTCGTTCAGGTGGGAAAGTCTCATGTCAAATTTTGCATCCATGAAGTATTTTTAAGAATTTGCACAGATAGAGTTACACTAGGAGTGTCCCAGGACATATTTCTTACCTTTCATTCCAAGCAGCAACAATCTCTGTAACACAGTTTTATACTGCTATGCTAAAAAGCTGTTAATTGATACAGGATCCAAATTAAAAGCTTTTCTAAAGGTCCAAGATAACAGTGCCATTGAATTCCTAGTATAATATAGCTCATACTATGTTATTATATATACTACTATATTATGCAGTAGTGTATAATTATAGTATTATTGGTAAGTTAGAAATAGTCTTGAAAAAATTGAAATCTTCCTGCATTGTCTTGCCATTTGTCATTATTTGTACCAGAAGTTTCTTTGTCTCTTTAAGACTTTGGCTCCCAAAGACATATGGTATGTAAAAATATTAGCTTTCATTTAAAGAATAAACAATCAAACCAAGATTTCTAGCCATCATTTTTGTAAGGTGAAAAAATAAAAGCCTCTAGGGGTAAAAAGAAGGCTACTAAAAAGGAGCTGTTAAGAACACCATTCTACCATTTGGTCCTGTACTCATGATATTTTTTTTTTATAGTTTGATTCACAGTGCAAAGTTTTAAAAAGTTACCAACTTGGAACATTTTCTCTGTAGCTATTGTGATATTATTTCATTCCCCCATTCTTCAGCAGAAATACCTACATGTCTTAACACATACTGTAAAAGAAAGGTATATGCAATTACTCATTTGTGCATGTCTGACGAGGCTTGGCAGCCTTTTGTAAGTACCTGGAAGGGAGGCCACACTGAAGTGGCAGCATCTCTAAGAACTGATCTTTTTGTTGCTAAGGGGGACCTAGGGAAAGCCAGGGCAGCAGGGCCCTGGTGTCTTTGTATGGGTCGCTCTGAGCACATGCTCAGGCTCCACATGAACATGTATAGCACAGGACCCCTGTTTTATTTCTGTGGGCTGCCTGTGGTGGAAGGATGCAGAGAAAACTTCTAAGATTTCTTAAAACTGTTACTCCATGGAAGAGATGTTTGTTGCCGGATTAGGCTGGATACAATGCATTAGTTCTGTTTGCTAGGCATGGTTCACAGTTTGGGTGGTTTCAGGCAAATTTATTTCCTTGTAAAATTGTATTTATTTTCTCCTTGCTTCGTGCAGTTTTCTAGAGAGCACTATAGAGGGAGAATTGCATTTTTTTTTTAATCTCACAAAACTTTAAAGACCATTTTGACTGTTAAATAACAAACAAAAGGACATATTCGGATTTTTTTTTAACCATTCCCATAATCTTTCTCTGGTAAACACTGTCACTCCAGCAAGGGTGCAGCTGTACCTCATGGAGCATGCATGGCAGTAGGGCTCTATGGAATGAGCTGGCAAGATGCAAAACAAGGAGGAAGAGGGGTTGCAAATAGGATAGTTTTAAATGGGTAAGAAATAAGCACATTCTAATAAACATATTTCAATATCATCAGGAAATTTAATTGTGCATGAGTATGGTTGCTGGCACTAAGGTCAGCTATCATGTTGACTCTTATTCTCCAGAAGCTTGCCATAGGCAGACTGCTTACTGAGAACAGTCTGCGACCCATGCTAACTCGTGAACCATGCCCAGGAGATGGTGGGTAAAGTGGTCAGTAGCCCAAGTCAAAATCATGTCAGGGAATATCTTTACAGTGTTACACTATGGACAATTGAGTTCCCATATCCAGAAATGTTTCCTAGAGCTACTTAGCCTTCTAGTATAGCTATATCCTATTTTTCCACTTCCATATATGTCAATTTATAAGCCAAAGCCCCCATCATGGCTTGTTTATGGTACAAAAGCGCACAATATTGGTGTCCCAACTCATCAGTACAATCAGATTGTCAGAAAAACTACCTTTATCTGAAATAACTGACTGTTAAACAGGAAGCCCTTCAGGTATGAACATGCCCTTGACACTGTAAATATTCAGGTCAATAAAATTTCCACATAAATGAATTGCAGAACTCCCACTGAGCTCAGCAGAAATTTGTCTAGTGAAATCCCATAGACAATTACAGGACTGTTGAGGCTCACTCCACGAGCCAGAGTGAACAACACATCACTATATGAAGTAGGTTCAACTCACTCTGCTCTCGTCTGCAACAGAGCTTTATCCCGGTACAGGTGGGCATGCGCTAAGAAGCAGCATTCTCATTGGTCGGCTACAAGCTCGCAGCTGATTGGTGCTCTGCTCAGTGCTTGGTTGCTAGGTCTCCCAGGCATCAGTCAGTCCCCCTGAAGCTTGCCCATGAACACGTTCTTCTCCTCTGGGTGATCTTGAATCCCATTACCCCAGTTCCTTATATTCTTACAGAAAGTACTAAGGCCCCAACAAGGCCCCAACACAGGATAATTGCCAGACCTCTTCCCAGCACACAGTCTATGTGTAGCATTGTAAATGGGTGCCAGAAGATGAGTAATATGCATGTATCGCACCTTTTGCCTGTCTATAAATGTCCTAATCTCCTATACATTACACAAAGGCAGCGGGAGATAAATGTTTCCATTTCTCACAGTGGTAGGGAATAAATCCTTCTTCTATCGCAGAATAAAAGATGACCCCTTTTTCAAACCACATCAACTGTTCATCCACAGAAATCAGTCCTCACAACAACATACTACTGGAAAAACCTGCCAAGTAATTTCAGTCATAGCCATAGCACAAAGTAAATCATACTCACTTATTATAGAAGGGCCCGAGTGAAAATAAATTCTCAGAGCGACTTGGCCAGTATTTCATGCAGTTCTTTTGTGAAGACAAGGTAAGAGGAACAGAGACATACGCTGGCTGCAGAGGTCTGCCTCCATGACTCTGCTCCTCTTTGGTAGCTTTATGCAAACACCACAGTGGTTGGTGAGAGAATAAATCTTTTGGAAAAGACATGTCTTCTAATTGCACCAGTGGCAAGCAGTGCTCTGAGGACCTCAGGACAAAGTATCTTATGCAACAACAACATGTTCCCTTTCCAAGAGTACCAAAAGTTCAAGCCAAGCTGGGACACTGGGAATCTGTGGAAGACACCGTCTCAGTGAGTGTTGAGGCTGAAGCACCAAGCTTGGGAGAAGACAAATGAGCTGCTCTGTGAGCTGGCTGAGTCCCACCAGTGCAACTATAGTGGCATCAGTAGAGTTCTTGTAGATTTATATTGGTTTGCCATCACAAACACACCCTGTGAAGTGCCTGGGCTGTGTCCAGGCAACTTCTGGCAAAGTTGTACTGGCAGAACAAAAGCTGAGGATGGTATTAAGGATCATTCCTTTTCCCAGCACAGGGCCTAGTTGTCCTTTCCTGTGAGCGTAGAGAAACCACAGGGATCTCCGATTTTTTTCTCTGCAGCCACCACAGCCCAGCAGCAGGCAGAGCACAGGGCAGAAGCAGAGATGGAGTGAATGCGCTCTTCTTCCTCAGGAGCCTTCCCTAGTGTGGGGCTCAGAGGGGCAATATCAGAAGCCCTGTATGAAGGAGGCTCCCGTGTGAGCTAAACTCTCCTCTAACCCAACCTGCCAGCTTTGGGGAGGCTTCTCACTGCCGCACCGCCGAGGCAGGTCTACTGGTGCCTGAAATGAGCTGCGTTATGTCTATGGACTTGACTTTAGTTTAAAGCAGCAGATATGACTTCTGTTCAGCTGAGGGAGAGAGAATTCCTCCATAGTGATATGTCATCTAAAATGAGAGGGTGATGTGATGCTTTGACATGATCTTAATATCTGATTCCAAACAGACTTTTCTTCACTGTTAGTACAACATTAGGTTTGTCTTGCTCCAATTCTATGATGAAATTCTGAATTCATGCACAGCCATAGTGCTCTGAGCATGAACAACAGGACAGCCCAACTTTGGTGAAATAAATCCCAAAAGGAGGACAAAAAAAAAAAAAAAAAAAAAAAAAAAGTACTGAAAGAAAATGTTTGTTCTGCCAGTATTGCTATAACTGAACACAGGGCTTCTGCCAGCAAAGCTGTGAGTCAAGGATCACAACTTTTCAAACCCCAGCCAAAAGAGTCATAAGGGAAAAGCCTGTGGAATAGCTTTTTTACTCAGTAAATACTGAATTTCAAAATGAAAAAGGAAAGAGGGTGACTTTGAAAGGGATGTATTTGCCAATGTAATAACCTTAACTGGAGTTGGAAAAGGAAAATACTCCACAGACAAATTATTTATTCTAATTTTGTCACAGGTTACTCTACAAATACTTGAAATATTGTTCCTGTTTATCTCAGTGAAGGAGAAAATCAGCTTTCCTTTCTTCTCCAAGGTCCCTTTTGGTAGTACAGTCAAATTCTTATTAAACTATGCTATATGTGTCTGAAAAAAAATGTAGGTGACCCAGAAAAGTTTGCAAGGAATGAGAGAAAAGATACAAGGGTTGGGACACTTGCTAGCTTGTAACGAACAACTCAGATATCACCCAGGGGTGCAGAAATATGGTTTCCAGGAGGAAGGCAGAGGTACTATTTATTAAATACGTAGTCATTTATGGTGTTTCTTTATGAAAGTAAAAGTAAATTAGAAAGTAAGTAAGTTAGATCCCAGAGTAGCGCAGTGGGAATGGTATTTTGCTTGTTGCTGCAGAGAACAGTGAAATGGTGGTCAAAATGGCAAGTCATTTAGGCTGTCAGAGCAGAAGAGCATCAAAGAGAAAGTCAAAGTTTTGGATTCACAGGTATGGAATTGAAATAGGAGGGAAGGAGGAAGAATAGGGCACACAGACAGCCCTAAAGTGGATTGACATTGATAAGGAGCAACATGAAGAGCTGTAGTGGGGCATTTCCATCCAGCAAAGCTGACTATAGGTATGGGAAGACTTTGAGCTGCACACTGATGAGAAGAGACAGAAAATATAGAGGAACTTATACAATCTAACCACATAATCTCCAGAGGCATTCACTGGGAGGAAAAATACTTTGTCAGGGTTTCCTGAAAGTAGTTAAGTGGTCCATAACTTGCCCCTCTCTCCCTCCTATTGCTACATTACTGGTAGCCAGAAGCCAACTTAGCACGTTCTTTCTCTTTGGCACTGAAATTTTCACTTCACCGGAATATTCTGAGGTGGGGAAAAATTAACCCTCTACACAGTGTAGTGAACATAGAAGACACTGTACTATGTAAGACTGAAGCTCTGGCAGAATAAAATGCCATGTTATGGCAGGATTTTACCTAAGTGACAATGAACACTACAGAAAGAAAACTCTGTCTCTGTATACCAGGTGGACATACACAAGGCAGGAAGTATGAGAATCAGCTACAGTAAACACAAGGATAAACTGAGCAGGTATAGGTAAAAAAAAAAAAAAAAAAGCCTAAACTAAAAGAGCAGCTCAAACATGCAGGATTTTCCACGTGGTATTTGATGTGGTGGATACTTATTGAAGGAATATTTTCTTGTTTTATAAGCACTGAGATGGAACTATCAGAAGGTGAACCTTATATTAACCGATTAAAGCAATGGGGTTTTAGTCAAGTGAAAATGAGAGCTAATCATCCCCATGTAAGTGAATCTGTTATTAGTCACTGCCCACAGATCATGCATTTTTTTCTCAGACAAAAGCTTGTGTAAAGCACAAGAAGAGTTTGCTTGGCCAATGGCTCCACAATCGAGGTTTTAGGACACTACTTAATGAAGCATGTTTAATTAATATGAGTGACCTAAGAAAGAAAAGCTCGTTGAAAGATGTGGGATAGGACAAAAGTCCAAAGAAATCAGAGGTAATTATGGGGCAAAACACTCCAGAAACACAAAACCAAAATATCTAATAATCTCTGAGAAAGTTGCTGAAAAGAATTTGGAAGAAGAAAAACAGTGGAGGGAGATGAAATATAAGGATACATATAGCAGAGACTGCAAAAACAAGCAATTTTCCTATGGTAAATTTACCACTGAACATGCTGTTCTAACAATAGTTTTGTGGGTTCATGGTAAATTTACCACAGGAAGACTTCTATTGACCTCAACTTGAAGCTATCAATCTCAGAATAAGAGAATGTAAGCATTTCAAGAGAATTTTGTGTGCAACCTAAAGAGCCAATATGAGTATAGAGATAAGAAGGCATCCCTGAGAAGACAGAAATGGAAAGCCACACGGCAGTTGGTCAGAGATCTCTGTCAGCAGAACCTTCAAAATATTAGAAAGTATCCTTTGATTACTTAGGAAAAGTATAATTAACAAATCACTGGAACCATCAGAACAGGACAGAATCTAACAGCCATCTTTGGTGCAATTACTGCTCCCTCATATAGGAAATTACTGGACAGAATGCATTTGAATGTCAATAAATCAGTTGTGTCATGTGAAGAGAGGTCTCCCACTGGGATAAACTAGAAGGGGCTAGATGATCAAAAATCAGCTGTGGACTTATGTTATACATCATATATTCACTATCAATCAGCAACATGGAGGAGAGTTCAAATACTCTTCAGAGGTGGACATCTCATGAACATCCAAACAGGGATTCATCTTGAGAATGTATTTGTTCCATAATGAAGTGATGAAATATAGAACACATGTATATAACCCATAGCTAAAAACAAAATAGAGAGGTGCCCAGCACTTAAGGAGAGAAGATGAAATTCAGAGTGATCATGATAAATTGTAGAATGAACTATAGTTAATAAAATAACTCTCAGAACAGAACCATGAAAGTGTTACATGAAAGAAATGAACGGAGGACTTTTAGTGGATTACATAGTGAGGAGGAGTTTAAATTATGGTTCTGATGCAAAGCAAACATCAAAACTGCCCATTTAAACATCCCATTGTGGGATGCATTAACAGAAGTGTGATACATGTGGGATACAGCAAGTAGTTATTTCATTTTCAATGGCAGGAGGGAAACCTCAGCTGGGTAATTAAGTCCAGTTTGGGCTGCCATGGTTGAACCAGGTTGTAGACAATCTGGAACGAAGCCAAAGGCAAGCACCCATAATTGGGCTGAAAAATCTGACCTATGAAGGGAGGTTGAATGGTTTGTTTAGTCTAGAAAATGGAAGGCTTGTGGGAGACAGAACAGTCTGTAAATATAAAAAGAAATGCCAGTAAGAACAGTGGAAAAGTTCTTATGCAAATGGTAGGACTTGTGCAAGTTTATTGAGGGGTTGAAACTTTAGGTGCAGGATACAAAATTTGGGCTTAAAAGGATAATATAAAACTAGAGGTGTAGTAGTGCCATTAGAATATGAGTATTAATAGGTCTATACTGTTTGGGACAGATGAAAATAACAGACATGGTAGCATCATGTGTATATCTTGCAATAGGTTGTTCCAATCCATAAAATATCTCACGTTAATAATTTTTTTTTTTGCATCAGAAGTGACTTGGATGGTAATATATGCTTTATTGTGATAGAACTAGAAGTATACAATACACTTCTAAATTTAGTTAGTCCTGAATATAACTACGGTTTCTCTAATGTGAGTAAAAAAACATATAATGAAGAATAATGCCTATGGAGGACTTACTTAAACTTTTTACAAAGGGACTGAAGAAAAAGAAATGCTATTATTTCTATGGCCCAGGTACTGGGCATGACATATACAATACATGAAGAGCAACATCTTTTACATCATAAATTCAGACACCTAAGAATTGGTAACAGGGTTAACATGGGTTACTGAGGACGTTACAGAATGCACTGTCATAGAAAGTAAGTTTGGATGGCATGATAGGTAGACTCTAAACTAAATTGGTGAATAAATAAAGTGTGTAAAACAAAAGTTCTTGCTTTCAAAGGGACAATTTTTGATAAATTAAGGAAATTCATTACTGAAGTCACCTGAACTGAGAGCTTGTATTTGTAAAGTCAAATGTTTTCAATCAGTGCTGCTAAAATTAGCAGGAATCCATATCCCAAGAGAAGAGAAAAAAAAATGCGTAGAAGAGGCCTGAGATATACCTAGATGGATAACTTTATTTAAAAGATATATTTGGAATAGGTAGACATCTTACAAAATAATAGGAAAAGTACTGAGAAGCCAAGGAAGCTGGATCTCAGAGATCAAGAAGTGGAGAGGGGTAATAAATGTTGAATAGAGGCTGGAATTACCTTCATGGATAAGGCTTGAAATCAATCTTGCTTAATATTTTCATAACAATGTGATAGAAAATACATGTGTTTTCTGATAAAATCCGCGTGACATTAAGAGATATAACACAGGAAAGTTTGGATCAAGTTGAAACCTGGAGTAACACAAACAGGACAAAATTGAACAGCATAAAATGTGTAACTCATTCACTTGGGTACTAATAACAAAGAAACTAGAAATTCTACATTTGGAAATGACTACAGAAGTACCTCATGTAACAGATCATCCAAAATGACTAGGAACTTCTCATGGGATGCAGCTGTGAAAAAGGCAAACATTTGTATAACAAACCCCAAAGGTTATTTCTAAAAGGAATATGGGAGAGTTAGCGTCAATGTATAAAGACATGGCAAAAATGTGTCTGTATCAGTATGTACAGTTTTAATCATCCTTCTCCAAGAATACACACATAAAACATAACAGGGAAAAGGTTAGTAGGTAGATCAGAGAAACAGAGAGCATATTTTACAAGGAAAACTAAAAAGACCTTGATTTATTTAGTGCAGCAAGAAAAAAACTCAGAAGAGAGATGATGGCTATTTACAAGTACACCTGAAGAATAAATACCAGCTAAAGGAAAGAATTATTTAAGTTAAATGATAGTGCTGGTACAGACACGAGTGATATAAATCAGCCATTAGTAATGAATAGGAATTAGAGATACTAATCATTAAAGCTAAGAAGTTCTTGAACTGCTTTCCAGTGGGAGTAATAGGAAAAACAAAAACAGAAAAACAACAACAAAACTAATTGCCTTTAATGGACACAATGTGTTTATGAAAAGGATGATATGACATAGATACCACTGACTGCAGGGATTGAATCTGAAGGCCTAGAAAGACCTTTCATATTTATGTTTCTATATTGTTACATGAAGAAGAATATCTAGAATTGTTTTTTTTTCTATTCTGACTGAGATAAGATATGAAATATTCAGGGCCATTTGAAGGCTAGAGAACAGCATAGACTTTCTATTAAGACAGTGAAGCACTGGCGCAAGCTGGATTAAAAAATTTTTAGGAACCACTAAAGCAAATATTTGACATGGCTTTTCTAGGTACACTTGGAAAGACTCACAGAAGTGGGTTGGTCTTCTGAGTTCTCTTCCAACCCTGCATTTCAGTGAGAAAATATAGGGACATATCTTTCTGGACCTTGGCTTAGCAAAACAGAGGAAAAAAATAAAGCTATATCTGAGAAGTCTGTTGAATAATTGACACTCTCTAACTTTTGGAAATATTTATTATTTCTCCAATGTTCAGAGTGTTCTAGGAAAATCATAAAGGCCCCATTCCCAGCAGGAGACAGGAAACCTTTGGCTTTCCTATCTGGGGAGCCTGGTATAGACAGAACAAATTGGTGTTAGTCTTTTCTTGCAGACACAATGCAGTTTGATGTGAGCTCCATTGTAAAATGCTCTTCTGTGAACTTCTCAGAGTGGCAACAGGATTCTGTGCTTCATCATTCTGGACCACTACCAGGGCCCATAGATAATAAACTACAACGATGAGAATGGCAAAACATGTATGCATATTGCTGCTGCCACAGGCTACAGGGACATTATCAGTGTACTGGCTAAAGTCCCGGAGTGCAACCTACAGGCCCTTGATGTGGATGACAGGTAACCACAGAAACGCACTGAAATTGCTCCTTCCCTTTCTATTAACCTGTTTGTTCTGTAATCACGTTTCCTGTTGCAGAAGCCGTGACCTAGTTAATGCACTGCATGCACAGAGAGCGGCCCATCTCACTTGCATCACATCTAGCACAGTAACTGACTTGTCAGAGTGTTATCTAACTTTGTGTTCCTGGTAGGAAATGATAAGATTATGTGGGAAAGGACCTCACCACTGCTTGACTTACTTAACTTTGTTCCATCAAAAAATATATAATTCTTTTCAAAACAATAGAACAGGATCCTACAGCTTGAAGCTGGGATCCTGCTGCCGTTTGCATTCAACAAATGGTAAAACTCTCTTATAACTGAGATGTTAATACAGTATTTCTAAAGGCCTGGAGAACCTTCCTCTTCCATTCTCACAGGGCACTTGATGTCTTCCAGGATGAAATCCCCGCATCATAAGTGCAGAAGAGTCCTCCTCTTTCCTCTTTTACATGCCATACCACTCTCCCTTGGAATTTTGCTCCTAAGTCTATTTAATGGAAATAGAATGAACTGATTGTTGCAGTTCTGATGCTTTCATCAAATTTGTGCTGTGTATCTTGCTCAGTGGAGCAAAAGCCAAGGTTTTCTTGGCTTAGATCTTCAGGTAATAAAAATAATAGCATTCCTCATGTAGAAGTACAATAAAATGGAACAGAAATAAAGTCAACAGGGTTCTGGAGAAGTCTAAGCATCAGTAAAACGTAGTAGAGAAGGCTCTGTTTTTATCATAAGAAGAGAGAAAGCAGGAGTCCAACTACACTGCAGAATTCAATAGACATGACCTTCTATTACATATTCTTGGTTATTTCCATAGAGAGATCATACTTTAGGAAAGAAAAAGATAAAATTGTTCACTATAAATACATTATAGATTTCCATTCAATTATCTTTCCAACTGCACAAATCTTAAAATCACTGGGAGTACAAGGGACAGACAGAGAGAAGTTAAATTTATTCTCTATTCTTGCAGTTTTCATCATGATACATACAGATTTTTTATGTTGAAAAAAAAAAGTAGGTAGTGATATAAGACTAAAGTATTACAGTTTTGAAGCTGGATGCTTCACTACAGCTAAACAGATCATAGAATCATAGAATGCTTAAGGTTGGAAGGGTCCTCTAGAGATCATCTAGTCCAACCCCCTGCACACGCAGGGTCACCTAGAGCACGTGGCACAGGACTGCGTCCAAGCGGCTTTGAAGATCTCCAGAGAAGGAGACTCCACAACCTCTCTGGGCAGCCTGGTCCAGTGCTCTGTCACCCTCACTGTCAAGAAATTTTCCTTAAGTTCCTGTGGAACTTTTGGTGTTTCAGTTTGTGGCCATTTCCTCTAGTTCTGTTGGTGGCCACCACTGAAAAGAGACCAGCACCATCCTCCTCACTGCCTCCCTTGAGGTACTTATAGACACTGATTAGATTCCCCTCTCAGCCTCACAGGGCACTTGATGTCTTCCAGGATGAAATCCCTGCATCATAAGTGCAGAAGAGTCCTCTTCTTTCCTCTTTTACGTGCCATACCACTCTCCTTTGGAATCTAAAACCTGCTGCAACAACACCATCTGAAAAGAAGCAACCAGAGTGTAATTTCTTTCTTCTGTCTCCCATTTCCTTTAATCTCTACTGATGTGGCAAGCTGGGTAAGGAAAAATAGGTAAGTCTGAGATGTTATTTCTGTTTTTTAAATAACCTTTTCAGTGTCCTCTCCCTGTATGTAGTAAATGTATAAATAATGTATAAACAGGACATTGGCTGGCAGCTGATGCAAGGAGCTCAGGTGTGGGAAACAGGAGACAGAGTAGATCTGATTATACCTAGCAGCAAAAATGCAGGTAGGTAGGAAACATACCCGCACCTGAGGAAGTGCCTCCAGGTCCACGCGTGCTGTGGGAGGCAGACGGGAGCGCCTCCTGCCATGCCTGCTGCCTTGTGTTTGCATTTAACACTGGAACTAGATGTGCAAGGGGCTAGTGCTGCACTCACACCTGCAGCCATGCTCATAATGGTTTCTGGATCCAGATAAGTGCGTCCACATGTGCTGTGCTAGAGGGCTCCACACAACACTCCCTTTTCCTCTCACAGACAGGTTTTGACTCCAGGCTGCAGTGTCACCCCCTTCCCTCTCCTGAGTGCAAAGCTCTTTGGTTTAATGTGCTGTATTTTCTCCGAGGCTGAATTCAGGTTGCTAAATTTGCAGAGTAAATACTTTTACGTTGTGGTCTAGAAGCTGCATTGGAACAATAATGAAGCTGAGCATCAGAACGTTGAAGCAAACTGTGCACCAGGGCTTGGAAGGATTTGGGATCTAGTACTGAGTTTGACTCTTATCCATGTCTAAATGAATCTGGCTGTAGGTGCCACTACAGACTTGGTCTGTAGGTGCCACTACTTTTTTTACTGTGCTGTCTTCAGCCATTCACCTAGCCACACGAACCCCAAGCTGCAGGTGGTTGGACTGCTCCAGCCCAGCTGCTTCTTCACTGAGCTCTGGCGCAAGGCTCACATGTGGCAGACAGGAAAACCTGCAGGGCTTCTCTGCACCAAACCGTTGTAGGGTCCAGTGAGGCTGAGACGTCGCAGATCATTCTTGTGGACAGTAGGAGGAGGAATGAACTTAAACCGGATGAACCAGACCTGAGGATGACTACGGGAGAACATTTCTCAATGGAATTACCTGCTAGGCTGTGAATACATTTGATGGAGAAGAACATATTGCATTATTTAAAATGAGATTACAGACTTTTCTTAAAAAACTAGAATATGGTATAGTTAAATCCTCATTTGTTCTGGATGGAAGGACAGGAGGTTTTCTAAGAATCTCCTAAGATAAAAAGCCCCATCTAGGCAATGAATCAGGGTAGACCCTGTGCATCTACTCGGTGCTCCATGGTCGGCACTGAAGATCAATATAGGTACAATAATCTATAGGCATGGATGAGAACAAAATCATAGAAATTATGGGAAATCTAATTGTCACAATGGGAGCTGCCTTTGTGCAAAAGAAGAATAAGTTCTTCTATCTCTGATAGTTTATTCACTTCAGAAAAAAACAGTTGAAACTGCTGCAAGTTCTCTGTGTACCACCTCCCTCTAACAAAACTTTCCAAAAATAAAAAGTTTCCCATAGCTGGCATAAAGGGCTTCCAGCAAAGTGAGTAAAATAAAAGTATGTAAACAGACAGAGAGCATCTGACAGGAACACATTGCACAACCCAGATATTGTCTTACAGTGTTCGTGATAAAAAGAGCTGCTTATCTCTCTTCACACTTCTGTGCGTGGCTTAAAGCCGACTGCGCCGGCAGTCGGAGCCACCTGCCTTGCTATGCATCCGAATGGCCTTAGTGTGTGGATCTGGGGGCTTCAGGTGCTAGGACAGGACGTGGAGGGCTCAGGAGCAAAGCAAGGGCAGCTCCAGCCCCACCAGCAGCCCTTCCAAACCAACATTTCCTCCTGCTTTGCTTTTCTGCTGCAGCCCGAGAGGAAAAGCAACACCTAGTGTTTGATGCGCACTGAGGTGTTAATACTCCATTTCTCAAGTCATGGCTGTTGTGGCTAAATGTAATTTCCTAGTCACTGAATATCCAGGGCAGGCCAAAGGGTATCAGTAATCTAGAAGTCACTTTACAAGTTTTCTCAGCTGACATGGTTTTGATTGTCTAATATGTCCGTGTTTTTTATTAAAGTCAGAGGGTTTTTTTGTGCTTACTGCTGCTAAGACAACTGGCATAAAGATGGGGTTTTAGAGGTTTTTTTTTTTTGTTGTTCTGTTTTCTGAGCTCCTGAAATGAAAGATGAGTCAATTTACTAGTTGAGAGCTGACACTGATTCAAAAGGGAGAGGTTGCTGTAGGTAGCAGTGAGGCCTCGACTATCGCATCGCTGGTGTATTTTGGAATAAATACTTTGTTTTGCCCTCTGCTGGGAAGAACAATGGCCCCAAATTACTGCCAACATTGCAAGAGGAGAGGAGTCTGCGGGAGTTGCTTTATTCACGTTACAGCACTCTTTATCTACTACATTTCTGCTAAGTCATCTAGCCACGCGTACGCTTACATTGCAATTGGTTACATACTACTGTCCACATGTCTTCTACCGTACTAGGTTGGCTGTAGATATCAGGGCACACGTTTACATGATTGGCCCGCACACAGTCCTCTATCCTGCACTGATAAGCTTGTTTACAGGTTCTTCCTCGCCTACTTCTGTGTTCTTCCAGCTCGTGACTTTCCCACGATCTTTTCGCCTTGGTCTTAGTCGGGCTCATTGTATCCGTCTTCTGTCGGGAAGCCTCTGTTACTTAGATATCCTCCCACAGGAGTCCTTCCCAGCCACAGCGCTGCGCTGGCATCCGCAGGCTGAGGCATTTTGTTCTTCTGAGCTTTGCAGTCGTCTCTTTGTGCAAAATGCTCTATCATATACCTATCACAGGGAAAACACTGCAAATGGAGACATTCAAAGTGACGGGGTAAAAGGAGGCCTGTCTGGAAGGGCAAGCAGCTCTTATCGCTTGCTAACCTCTTCATCACCCACTCATCTAGGTTGCTAACCTGCCAGGTCTAAGGCAATATTTAGTGTAAGTTTGTACCACAGCCCAGTACTTTCTTAATCGGTTCAACAAGTAAAGCAAAAAAAAAAAAAAAAAAAAAAAAAAAAAAAAAAAAAGAAGATAAAAAAAAAAAAAGAAGAAGCTATTATTACTCTTATCTTGGCATGAGCAGCGGGGTATAGCCAAAAAAGAAGGACTTCTTGGCCAGGAAAGAAGGAAAGAGAATGGAGCAAAGCTGATCAACATGGCAGTTTCTTTCTCAAAGTGGAGGGCTCATTTACAGGGCCACATTGATCATAACATTTACTTTTACCCACAAAACGTCGTAATGGGGGGCTTATATATCTAGATGCAAAGGAAAACCAAGTAACAATCTGTAAAAAATGTCAGTCAATAAAATGCAGAAAAATCCTACATTTTATAACCAAGAAAATGCTTCTTTTCAATTTCATACAAAAACAAATTCCATCATAAATACACTCTTGGGGGTGACAAAGATGATGCCTTAGAGAAAGAAAAATCCTCTTTGATATTATGTGGAGCAGATAGGAAGGAAGAGCAGAAGAATACTTGCACTCGATGCCAGAGCTCTAGACAAGGATTCTCTTCCAAGCATTCATAAAAGCCTTGCAAACACTTTCTTCTCTGTTCGGCTGCCAAAGAGCCCTGGTTATGAAATAAAGGTACCTTTCAGGAGAAAATACCTCCCTTCATTGAAGCCTTAATGGTGCATACACAATAAGCCATTATTTCGCATCACAAGTATTGCAATAAAGCCAATGCAACGCGTATAAAAGTAGATGCAACGCGTATAAAAGACACACACCTTACAGTAACCTTGCAGAGGCATTAAAGACTAAAACGAAGGGTAGTAAAAGGAGAACAAAGTCTGTTTCTATTAGACACTCAGCTCATCTGTAACAAGAGAAAATCTCTGACTTCTAAAAGCAGCCTTGCTGTTTTAGATCACAACTCATCAGCTTTATACACAGGAGCCAATAGATTGATCCAGCATCCACCAACTGCCATGGGCTTTGGACCAAAATCTTGATCTTGTTCCATGCTGAACTGAGGACTGCACTGTTCACTGTTACTTTTTTTTTTTTGTCTCCTAAACACTATTTTAATTGTCAATTTGCAGCTGGCCAAACCAATTCACATGAAAGGAGTTAATTTAATACCTCTGTAAGAAACAGTTCTAACAGTTCTACAGCTCTTTTCCTATAGGTTTATCTTGTGCAGCCCAGGAACACATAAGTGTATGTGATTACATAAGTAAGTGCATTGATCCATATAAGTGGATTTCATCCAACTCCCTAAAAAAATCCATATCATTCAATTTCTTCCTATTGCTTAAGATGTCCTCTCAGATCCAGCATATCCATCTAGCTACTAGACCATGCCTCTTTAAGAGCAGTTACTATAGCAAGGATTCCAAAGGATAGAGGAGGAAGGGGGGTGGGTATATAGTGATAAGGATATACATGAAGGTAATATTAAAAAAATAGTCTTATTAGATGAATAGCAGAACAATGTATAGTCATTCTTTTAAATTAATATAAAGAGAACAGAGCAATAGTCCCCAGAAACCTCTTCTGTCAGAGGTTCCCCATATGTCGAGGGTCACTCTCGCACCAGGGCCCTCCCCACAAGCCAGAGCAAACAACACCTCCGCACAAAGTGAGGTCAACTCCGCTCTGCTGTTGTCTGCAGCAGAGCTTTATACCCATGCAGGTGGGCATGCGCTGAGGAGCAGCACTCATTGGCTACAGGCTCCCAGCTGATT
>NW_010588605.1:0-10258 GCF_000705375.1 Tinamus guttatus | reverse complement strand
GTTAACTCGGTTTTCGAGACCTCAATCTTAGTTTTTTGAGCAAGCCTTACGAAGCGTTCAACAGTATCATGTTCCATTGCTGTTGCAGCAACTTCCACTCTAGATGTGGCAATTCCCATTCTGACTCACCAGGTCGTGATCACAATCCGCTTCCAGTAAGATCCCTCGCGTTCTCGCACGATCACGTCGGGGTCACCAGATGTCGAGGGTCACTCTCGCACCAAGTGCCAGGGCCCTCCCCACAAGCCAGAGCAAACAACACCTCCACACAAAGTGAGGCCAACTCCACTCTGCTGTTGTCTGCAGCAGAGCTTTATACCCGTGCAGGTGGGCATGCGCTGAGGAGCAGCACTCATTGGCTGCAGGCTCCCAGCTGATTTGTTCTCCTCTAGGTGCTTGGTTGCTAGGCGTCGGTCCAGTTCCCCACAAACTCCACTTTCCTATATATTCTTACTAAGGCCCCAACACCCATATATTTCTGAGTAATGCTAAATGATTTTTTCTTCTATAAAGCAGAGAGCTATTGTGAACCATATTATTTACAACAATTTTCATATGGCAATAGATTATCTTTTTATTTCACAGGTAAAAAATTTCAACAGATGTCCTTAGATCAATCCAAAATAAAAGTTCTTACTCCTGTCCGGAACAATCTAGCTCCCATACACAACCACTGTGCTCAGAAGAGTAAGTACAGCCATGTCTCAGTGACAGTACCGTCCTGTGCCCACATAAAACGTCCGAGGGCTTTCGGGGGGGTCTGGTTCCTTTTTCACAAAATCACAGAGTGGTTGAGGTGGAAGGCACCTCTGGAGATCACTTAATACAACTCCCAGCTCAATACTGATATGTCAGTACTGAGCTGGTACTCCCTGCTTGCTTAGGAAAATAAAATAATCTAACTGCTTTCAAAACCCCAAATATTCTTTCTATTTTTAAACTTGCTACTAATGTTCTCTGCTCCTGAAAAGGAAAGTTATTTGCAAAAAATAGATGGCATTTCTCCTTTGCTAACACAAATAACACATTTGATCCTTGAGCTTTCCAAATAACTACTTCAGAGCCAAGATTTCACTCACCATTCTTCCAGCCCTTAAAATATTACTGTTCTGGACACGGCCTTTGCCCAGGAAAATGGATCATGCAAAAAAAGACATTTGAGCGAAAGAAAAACACTTCATTTTTTCTAATATTTTTGTTACACTGTTGGCTAAAAACTTGCAACTAGACCAGTTAAAAAGAGCAATCAGGGAGCTAGAAAGATAAAATAAGCATAAATTAGAAGGAGAACTGAAACTAGTTAAAATGAACAGAAAGAAGAAACATCTTCCAAAAAGGGAAGGGCAACAAAAAAGGAAGCAAAAACCTTTAAAAATACATGTTAGAAATCTGGTAATAACAATAAAACAGTACCCTAGGGAAATTAACATTTGTGTGACTTTGGGTGACTAAACCATTTTTATAGACAGCCTCCCTTCATTTGCTCCCAGGGCCAAATAGTGCCTCATATGCCCTGCGCGTAGCCCCAGCAGGGCCTGTCATCAGTCAGTCTGCGTGCAGCTCCACCCACACTCACATTTCCCAAAAACGGGACTTCTAGAGAGCTCTCGCTTCTTCATGTGGTACACAAGGTCTGAAACCATGGTGAGGTTATCGCCTATTAAACAATAAACCTGTTTCAGACCAGCATTTAATAATATCAGTATCAGTGTTGCATTGGCCATTACTCCTCATGATTTGAAGTATCTCCTTTCCACAGTCCACAGCAAAGGAGCCCACCAAGAGCCCTCCTGTCTGCAGAGGGACACCATGGTCCACGATTTGAGAAGGGAGAGAGCCTAAGAGCCACCCCTCCTGCGGGACAGAACGTGTGGCTTGGGCAAGGCCTCCTGACAGCACTGTTAGTGTGTGGGGCTGGGGCAGTGCGGCCCTGACAGCACTGCTAGTGTCTGGGGCTTGGGCAATGCTGCCCGGACAGCACTACTAGTATGTGGGGCTTGGGGAGTGCTGCCCTGACAGCACTGCTACTGTGTGGGGCTGCCCGGACAGAACTACTCCTGTCTCTGTGGTTTACTCACTCCTGAGTCACTGCTGAGCAAAAAAGTTTCCCTGAACATCATTCTTCCTTGGGCGACTGACTCCACCCTCTGAATATGAATTACTGTAGACACTTTTCCTGTGTATAGCTTCTGGTTTTATGGGGAATCACCACTGGGCTTCTGCTCCTCACAGATCTCAGGTCTGGATCCAGACTCGCACATTGCAATACAAATATTAATACCTGTCATTGTATGTCACTATATGTGACTATATCTTAAAGTCATCCCTGTACCCAGTCCTGAAATCATTCCAGGGCCTCCTAAGCTGAGAGTCCTAAATACGATACACAGGAGCAGATGGACAACAGTGGAATTTGGGTGCTGTTCTTCCTTTCTTTAAAGAAACATCAGTTTGTGGTGGATACTCGGTGCATTGGGGGAAATTACACTGAACTACTTATGCCCTACTTAAGCCCATCACGAAGGATTTATCCAGTACAGAAGAGTTCTGGAGATTTTTCACATGGGTGAAAATTTCAAATGGATGAACATGAGCCTTTGCTCCAAAGAGAGAAGCAGGTGACCCTCTCAATATGCATTTGTTCTTCATGCCACAATTTCAAAGAATACAAAATACTCCATAATGAACTGAGCTTGCTCCTGACGAATGCATTACAAACTAAAGATTGATGGTTTGTTTTTTTTTTTTTTTTTTTTTTTTTTACAAAGGAGAACTAAGCCACTTTCCAAACTACTATTGAATATGAATGAACCTTCAATATGACCCATGAATTACACTGAACTGCCAAATGCCAGGCAACTCTAGTTCCAGACTGCCTGTTCAAGCCATCACAATTTGAATTGTGTATTGAAATTAGCCTGAAAAGGAGAAAAAAAATCTTCCAATTTTTCTGATCATTGCCCCAAACAAGAACCTGGTGAGTCTTAAGAGTTACTGCTCCTGTTAAATACATAGTGAGTGTCGAAGCGAATATATGATAGATAGTACATGAGCAAGTGACAAGGAGAACTTCAGCCTCTTTTGCACCATGTATCTAGCAAAATAATAATAATAATAATAAAAAACCAAAAACAAAGCAAACCCACAGAGACTCAGAGCTTTGCCAGTGCCCACTAGGTAAATCTATAGGTACAGTGGTACAGTGGGGCTTGCACAACAAGACTGGTGTGATTTCTTTGCCAAGCCAGGGAAGCTATAGGGTTTTTGCTTCAACTTTTGCACTCCGTTTCTGACTTGGACAGAGTCTGTGTCCCTAGTTACCTGCAAGACAGTTACTTCCCTAGCCAGTTATTCCCCATTTGGCACTTGGGTTTTTGGTGGCTTGTGATTTTTCTTGTTTTTTTCCTAAGTGCAGTGTTTTGCATTTATCTTTGTTGAGTTTCTTTATCTACATTTCTTATGATCTCTCCTCTTTATCAAGATTGTCCTGCATTATAAAATTTTCCTTCAGGGTCTTTGCAACCCTTCCATGTTTACTGCCATCTTCAGATTTTTATAAGTGCACCTTTCATCTACACTATTAATGAATGCAATGAATCCTCCACAGGATCTCTTTTGAAAGAACTACCCTTTGAGTGCATTTTTCCCATTAACTCTGTGTTCATGTTACTGTATCTACCTTATTTTCTTTATGATAATTTGTGACAAAGTTAACACTCCTTCCTTGTTAAAACTACATAATTTCTCACTTATCCTGCACCCACTGAGCCAGTGTCCCAGTCATTTTTTGGCATTGCTTAATGAGCACTGAGAAGGCAGATTTCATAGGCTCAGAGGTCCACTTCTGAGAATACTTAAGTGCAGGAAGGTTTTATAGGTTTGAAGGTTTGGTTAAGTAATCTGAAACTCCACAAATCCCCTTCCCTTCCCTTCTGCCATGGAATGAGTGGTGGTGGGGGTGAGTGACACAATGCACTTCACTCATGGGAAAGAAATAAAAATAGGTTTTATTGGTAATGACAAGGCAAGGTCACTTATTAGTTACTGCACGGAGGTTCAAGACACACACACAATTAGAAAGGACACCCTCCCGTTGGGTCATGAGCTTCAGATTGGACACCCTTGCTTTCCAAACTCCTTCTGAGAGGAGTCTGGGTGCGGCTGGATCCAGTCCTAGTCCCAGACCTGGTCAATGGTTTATATCTAAGGGATTTGTGCACAGTTACAAAGTAAAGTTTACAAGTTCAAAAAGAGAAAGGCGCGCTATAGTCACTTACCACGGATCTGTAGTGGGAAGGATCTCTTAACCTCGAGGAGTATCCTTGAGAGGCGTCCCTGCTCAAGGGGAGATCCTGGCGTGCAGCCCGCTGCCATGCAAGGAGAGCTCAATGGGCTCTTGGGATGTCTCCGTATTTATGGGATAAGATGATTGACTGATAGTCATTCTTTCAATTCAGAAATGACTGTTGGCTGGTGTACTCACAGTTAGCCTTATCTCCCCATCAGGATAGGGCCATCAGGACTGTTATTGATGGTTAATGTCTGAGTGGGGGAAGAAATTGGGGAGGCAACTACCAGGATCAGATAATGTGGTAGTTAACACCTGAACAGGGCTACCTGTGAGAAGTCAGGTTGAGCTGGGGAAGGAGCACATCTGTCACACCTTCCCTTTTCTGACTTGTGAGGTCCAGTTTATCATAGATGCATTTTCTGCAGTAGCTACCAAGTTCATACCAATTGATTATGTGGTCTGTTACTTCTAATAAAAAATGAGATCATTTATCAGTTTATCCTCCATTAACCCAGTCTAAATCTAGATTAATTTAACACATTTTTCAGGAATTACACAAGACTTTCATGGACTTAAAAGAAAATATCCTTGTCCAATCCTCATTTCTATGGAATTTACCAGAATCTACACCAGGAAAATTTGTCAGAGATTACAGAAAGGAAATAAAAAAAGGGGATGTCAAAAAAAAAAAAAAAAAAGGAAACATGAAGACTCAAGGAAATGGAATGATAATGTCAGGAAGAAAAAAATGTCTTTTTGAGAGTTTTTTTATAGCAGGATTCTTCCTGCATGTAAAGAATTGAGACAAAAGCATGGTAGTAATCTGAGGACAAGCAGGTGGCTCAGAGAAGAGCTTGTAATATTGGACCACTAGGAAGCACTTGTGGGTAGTTGTAAATGATGGAACCACCAAGTCAGCCAAAGAATCCAAGTAACCTTCTGGAGCCTGCCATGACTGGCAGGATGAACCTAAAACTAGAACATCCTCTCAGGGGCAAACCTTAACAGACTCTCATATATTCGGTGTGACAGATGAAGGGCAGCAGGAAAGAATGATGGAATGAGAATGCAACCAAGGAAAACTTAATGTGAAAAAAGCAAGGAAAATTCCGTAGCCAAAATAGCACTTACTCTACTTGGGAACTTTGATATGGCTAGATTGGAAAAACTGTACTGTTTGCACAAAAAGGTGAAGAGCTTGTGGGAAAAAAAATGGAGGAATTGGAACTCCGAATGCATGATGCTAAGGAAGGCAGTATAGGAATGACAGATACAGGACCAAAGCGTATCATGATTAAAAGACCAGTGGTAATTGATATAAACCATTTAGAAAAGGTAAAAAAATGGATGTTAAGATGACACAGAATATTAATGAAATGTAGACTGCAAACAAATCAAACAATTTGTGAATAAAATTGAATCTGAGTGAAAATAACTTGGAGGAGAGAGAATAAAAAAGGTTTTGCAATAATCATGTTAAGGGTGTATCATAAACACACAAACTCAGGAATGTATATCATTAATAAACTCTGAAAAACTATGAGAGAAATAAGTATATTCATTGGAAAATAATGGCAGAGCTCAGATAGTCTTGATCACAAAAGAATACAGATTTCCTTGCCAACAATTCAATGAGGCAATAAGACCTTTTGCTATTTTGCACTCAGTTTTAACTGAGTGACGTTCTTCCAAAGGAATCAGTTGTAGTAAAGAAGAACTAATTGAATAGGAGCTAATGCAATTCACAATAAATTCCAAGGCAGAGAAAAAATAGGTCTATAATTAAGGTTTTGAATCCTCCTTTGCAAACTTTAAGAAATTAATTAGTGAGCTGCCTGAATACAAGAGTGGGGATTTGAATTTAGAGAAGGCATAGAACTGTAGTAGCTTTAAAGTACAAACCCACCAGGAGGCTGCATACAGAGCAAGGGAAAATAATGAGGAGGGATCAGGGGGCCTCCTTGGATAAATAAAATTATTAGACAAGATGGTAAGAACAGAAACACAAACAACAGAATTGTAAAGAGGGACTGATAAGAAAAGAAATCAGAAGTTAATATATATATATTGAAAACTTTAGCAAAAGTAACCTAGAGTCTCCTAGACTAGGTTACTCAAAAATTGAAACTACTACTAAATTCTTTTTTGCTCACTTATCCAAAAAGAAAAAAATACAGACAGATGTGAAGCTTGTAAAAATAAATGTCATGTTTCTCACTATCTGAGCACTCTTTTTTCTCCAGATCAGCTACCATCTAATCAAGTTTCTCAAGGTGTTAAGAAGTCTAATTCCCTGCCTTTAAATTCCTTAAAGACTGGGGCAGTTTTTCTTCCACCAGCCCAAACCTCAAGGTCCCAGAGAAGAGGATTTTCTCAGAGTCATTCACTACTCTCCTTCTTACCTGGTCTATCAGGAGAAGCTCTGAAATCAAGTTGGGTCCTACCTGCTATCCCAAGCCAGAAGAAATCAAACCCTGAAGCAGAGAAAACCCCCATCAAACCAGACACTGAAAATTAACTCATTATGCTGGCCTCAAGCACATCATTTGAAATACATCTAGGAGCTTCTTACAAAATAACTGTGAAGTAAAATCTTATTAATTTGCACTAATGATGCTCTTGTGAACTGAGCTATAAATGAACAAACAAGAAGGAAATGGTATTACATCACAAAAGCTACACTGTGGATTTATATAAACATTTTCATTACAGTTTTAATTTATTATGGAATTAATGAATTAGTATTTACTGTGCTGTAAATCTATTTTGTGAGTAGGATCCTCATAACATGCAATCTTGCTGCAGCACTGTGTTGTTAAACTTTTGACAAAAAATAGGAAGATAGAGTCAGATATTCTGTATGATTGAAAAGCCTAAACTAGACAAGCACAAATTGATGGGGGGATTATTTTGTTTTCAGAAGCAAGGCAATGATTCTGAAAGCTGTGTGCCATTGAAAGTAAGTTTTTAAGATTAAAATGATACACTGTAAATAAAAGGCAGTTCTAGCAAATGAGCTTTTTTGACTTTTTATTTTTGAAATATTTTCTACCTTGTGCATTTGTGGGTTTTATGACTTCTACAAGCCCAAAAATACAATGAAATACTAATCCTTGTGGGACAGACAGGACCATAGCATTCACTGTTCATAGCTGTTTATTGCACTGTCAGATTTGTATATCTTTTTCTAATATTAATAATACTAATACTAATATTTGATATTCCTCAATGAAAAATACTTCATAAAACAAGATTGATTGCACAGACCTCAGTTATTAGTTATTACTTCATCAGTTTGATGATCAAAGTGATGAAGAAAAATTAAACTGACTGCTGTTAACTCAAGAGTCTTGGCAAGTGCTATAGCCTTTGACTAAACATTTTGCAAGACAGTCCTTTCACAGAGATTGATAAAGATGCCAACCTTTACCAGCTTCAGTATTTTTATCTAAATTTTGCTTCTATAACCCAACAGACTTCCCTGTTTCTAATTATGAAAAGGGTTGTTAGTACCAACCAAAGAGCATACTTTGGGAGGAAAGCACAGTGTGCAGCATGCAGCATGATGGGGATAATAATCCCCTTTTATCATCATCTCAGTATCAGCAGCACTAATGAACATGCCCTATGATAATTTTATCCCAAAAACTCATCCAACAAGAACATGTTATTTCTGTTTATGTAAATGTTTTATTAGCTATACAAATGTTTCTCTCACTGAATCCCAGTAGAAGACAAACCTCATGTGAAAGAAAAGATAACCATGTCCCAGTAGCTGCAGTTTCCAGTTATCTTGCATCATCGATTGAAAATAAAAGGATGGCTGGTGTTTGTCACAGAGAGCATCAGACAGAAAATAAGCATGGTGCAATGACAGCTGCTTTGAAACAACGTAGTGAAAAGGGAACTTTACAAACAAGAAATAGGATATATATATATTTTTAAACACCTAATCCAAATATCGGGGTGTAAAAACTAAATTTTGCAAATGATGTAAAACTCTAGCTTCTTACTGAAATCCATGGGAGTTAAAAGCCCATATGCTTCACTCTTACAGGCAACCTTGTCCTTGAGACTGGGCTGTGCAGTACTGTGCAATACAAGCATGCTGTTAAAGGAAAGACAATTCTGGCACCTTCTGTCTTTGCACCAGACTGGTGAGGCTCAGTCCAGCCTCACCAAAAGGTCCAGAGCTTATTCAGCAGTGTAGCTGACTGGTTCTCTGCTCCGTAGGGTCACCCCTGCTCCGCACAGCTTTCCAGAGCCCCACTCATGCCTCTCTGCCGTTGAAGTGCACCAGCTGCAACCCTCAAATTCTCTCTTCTTTTGCACAGCTCTCTTCAGCCTCTCCCTGCTGCCTCACATGAGAGGAGAGCAGTTCAAAAGGCAATTCCTAGAACATTTAAGTTTTAACACAGAGTTTAAGGCATTATCCCAGATCAAAAAACAGTGGTACAAAACAGATGGCTTTGGTGCAGACTTCAGGGAGAAAAGGGAACAGGTGGCTCATAGAGCTGTAATTGGCAGGGAATAGACTCCAGGCTAATCCTCTACGTCAGTGTTGACATTACCAGAATGAGATGCAATCAAGGCCTGGGAGGTCAAATCCGTATACTTCTTGTTGCCAGGATAGCCCTTTTGAGCAGAAGGGAAAACTGATCTTTTTATTACCAAATGGGCTGCCTCAGAAGATAGGCAAGTCTTTGCTGCTGGTTCACTTTTTCCTGGATAGAAGATCCCCATTGCTACTATTGTCCTTGAGGGAAGGGAGGGCTACCTTACCTGCCTGGGGATCAGAAGAGCCTCAGAGGGCCTACTGGCAATCAGGTAAGAGCTAAAGTAACTCTTTTTTGGTTGCCTGCTAAAGCCCTCAAGGGCCTCCCTGTTGGAGATGAGGTTAAAGGAGCAGCTTTGTATTGGCTTCCATAAAGGCTTGAACAAATTTCAACGTTTCCAATATCACAGCAAGAGAGAGAGGGAGAGACAATCCCCCAAATCTTAAGCAGACACATCCATTACCAGAAAGGCAGAAAACAGCTTTCTGATTTTCCTCTTCATATAATCACAGCATCACAGAACAGCTGAGGTTGGATAGGAACACTGGAGATCACCTAGCACAAACCCACTTCTCAAGCAGAGTTAGTAATGGTTTGCTAAAATCACATGAAAGGGTGAAGTTGAACAATGAACCCTTTTTAAAAAAAACACTGTCTTTCAAACAAAATTCGCTTTAAAACATGGAGAATTTCAGGAGCAGTCACATGAAACTACAAGCACACACTACCATTGCCTCTATTCTACACAATTAGTTTGCATGACAGGAGACCACTGTCACCTGATTTCTTCCTACCATTTCCCCTTCTTTTTTGCTCATATATTTCTAGAAAAGAATAGAGTTCCTCCTTGCCCTGAGTCATTAAGCCAGGAAATAGTCTTTTGTTTTCAGGAAAAGAATGTATATATAATTGCATATGCAGAGGTAAAAAATACTATTCCCTGAACAGAGACAGTCTAAATGCATACTAACCAAGTCCCTTTTCTTAATGTGCTGCTTCTGCAAAGTTTCAGTAAACTGAAACTTAAAAAAAAAAACAAACAAACAAAAAGAATGCTCCTAGATTCTAGGAAGCACTGAAAATTATTCTCAAAAATGACCCCACTAGAAACTATCCTTATCTTCTGGCTGTCCAAAGTAAATAAACACGCCAAATAATTAAGCTGAAGCCTTCCACGTTCAGATGAGAACAGCCTGTTCACTGCAGCCTACTGCCCGGAAGAAAACAAATGAACTTACACCTACTGCAGCTGCGCTGACCTCTTGTTCGGGTCTTTCCTGGAAGATAATGGTAGGATAGACAATAAAAGGCTAACACGGTTGATTAGCGATTGCCAAGAAATGTCTGGTCAGTAGGTCATGGAGATTTTTTTCCCCTATATTTAGTGATTAAACATCTTTGGCACATTTTT
>NW_010588604.1:0-13839 GCF_000705375.1 Tinamus guttatus | reverse complement strand
TTTTAATGTGTTTGTGGAAAGGCAGGAGGAAGAAACACAACCGCGCCTCTCCTTCCTGTCTCCTGTGATTTGCTAAGCTAAACCATACTCTCACAACAACCTTTTGTGTTTAAGTGCAGCTAAAAGCAGACGTAAGACCTAATTTAATGTTGACTAGCCATCCCACTAAACAGCTAAGGAAATAAAGTGAAAGCATAAGGACTATAAAAGAAATGATTCCAGCTCAATATTCTCCCTCCCAATATCCTTAGCATATTGAAGGTTTAAGTCAGTCCTGCAGGATGATTTGCACTAATTACATGTTATTTAATTTAAATTTAAAGAAAAAAAATGGAGGATTAGAAAGCATTATTAGGTCACTGCATGTGATGTTTATAACCACAGTTGTTACCACTTAATAAAAGAGTTGAGCCTGTTGCCTCTCTGAAGAGGAAGGTCATGGCATTCCTTCACCCAGATGTGGACCTCACCAGTGGTTGGAATCTTTTTTCCTTAAAAACAGAACAGGAGACATACAGCAGTACTGAATACTTCCTCCCAGTACAATATTTGGTAAAAACTCTGCACAATGCATGAGAGAGAGAGAGGATGGAGAATAAAACTGCTAAATAAGAAATCTTTCAAACTTGGGAAAAACATTTATCATGAAAATTGAGAGCATGTCTTTCCAAATTTACTCTGGACACAACCTCTCTGCTTCCAATTGGATGGGGTATTCTACCCTTTCTGTCACAAACCGTTCTGCAACTACACAGTATTATTTTTATTTAAAACTGAATGAAGTATTATTTGTTCTTCGTAGTACTTTCTTCCCGCCATGAACAGGAATTTAGGGAAAAAAAGAACACTCTTAAACCTTCATTTCCTTTTCTTTTTTTTTTTTTTTTGTCTTTTACCTTAGTCTAATTACTTTTGACCTTTTCTCATCTTCAACAGTCATTTTTACCCCTACTGCCTTTCTAAAGACTCAGAAGCTTATCAGGGTGATTACTATAGATGCCTGAAGGTCCTAATTCATCTGTATCCTAAGTTCCCCCTCCACCCTACTTTAGAAAGGAAAGGTCTTGTTCTGCTCTCACCACCTCAAGACATTTGCCAAGTTCTCTAATGAGATTTTTCTACTTATATTGGAACTAGACACTTTGTTATCTGCACAGACTGCATTTCAGACCTAATAGATTACAACAATTATAACCACAACATTAAAATTTCTTCTGTAACAACAATAAAGACAACAAAATGGCCTTGGATCCTACACTGAATTAATGACGAAACTGACCCTCAAGACAAATTTATGCTTTTATATTAAAAAAGATGGCTGAAGGGTTGTTGTTTGTTTTGCTTTGATTTGTTTTTAAAAAGAAAAGCCCCAATCCCCCAAAGGCCTGTCAAACCCAAACAAAGGTAATGTGTACCTCCAACAGGCTGTGGGACGTATTGGAGGGCTATTTTCATTTGCCCTCTGTTTTCCAGTTCAAGAGCCATCATTGAAGCCTGAAATAATAAAAACAAGCAAATGAATAAATAAATAAATAATCACAACCCACAAACCTTCCAGTTCACACTCACAGTTTACTGTGCAAAGTTTTCCTGCAGAAACAAGCTGGACTTCTACAAGAGATTTTTTTTCTTGTTTTCTTACCCTTCTGTCTTGGATCAGTTCACAGGACATTGAGAGATTTAAAGGCAAGCCTAAGCACTTGACAGTGCTAAACTGGATACATATTCTCAGTAGACCTACTATATATTCAGAAAACAAGTGCCCTTATATATCTATTGCAGCAACAAGACATAATGAAGTATGAGCCTGAAATTCCCACTCCTTAGTCTTTGAGAAATTTTTGTGTATTATTAAAATAGTTGGCTATTACTATACTAATGGAAGCCTCAGAATTGTATTTTCTGTTCACTAAAGTGAATGAAATGATTCTAAAGAGTACAAAAATTATTTTCTCTGCTTGAAAGACCTGCAGAACATAAGGCCTGAGTAGACAGTCACTTGGTCTTGCACTTACACAGTGAAAAATACAACCCAAATAACCCAACTTTAATAACCTACCCTTGGCTTAAGTGGAAACCAGTTGATCTGCTTGTTTGTTTTATCATTCCAGTCCCACGTTCCCAAATCTAGCTCCACTTCACCAAGGAAACTGTTCCTCCCAAAGGTGTCGTTGTGCCAGACAGAGATATTGAGCCTTTGGTTCTTTAGGACCGACTTCTCGATTTTATACTGCCAGGAGGGAGAAAGGAAAGAAAGAAAGAAGCAGTGGGAACTTAATCAAAGTCTTGTCTGAAAGTGGTAAGGTTGGAGAAGATAAGCCTGGATTCATACAACTATAACTAATCATTTCTTAATTTCAAAACAAAGCTCTTTTCATGTCTTAATCTTATTTTAAAACATTTTAAGTTCATACTTGGGTCTGTTTGTAAATATTATAGGCAAAGCAAAGTTTCCATGTTGTATCCATTAGTGGAAAGAAACAGGTACTTTTATGGAGCAAAGCATCTCATTTTAATAAACAGACACCTGTTTTGAGAGCATCTGGACTTGAACTGAAAAGTTCATAATATTTCATGCATATCACCGGGGTTTTTGTCTAGTAACAGTTCGATAAATACCCGCAGAATTTCATTGTAGACTGGATTGAAAGTTTTCTTTTTCACAGAGGTCTTCCGCTTGCCCAGCTTGTATTTTTCTGGAAGTAAGTAAGTCTTTACATACCTAAAATTTAAACAGGTAGATTAAGAAAAAAAAAAAAAACCCCCCTTCCAACTTCCCCATTCAAAATACACAAGTGAGTGAAAAATAAAATACAATGGTTTTATAAAATAAAGTAATTCCATTTCACTAGTCATTATTTGTTAAGCTTGTGCTATCTAAAAGAGTGGTTTAAAAGTTATATAAATAGTGCTTATTTTTCCAAAATAGGACATAACCTTTCTCTGTCAGGAAGAATCACAGAAGCTGTTGGAGTTTCTCCTTAACCCACACAAATGCACAATGCTTAAATACAGTATGCACAGATCTAACATTTACAGGCTCTTACTCTCTTGGACACCTATCAAAACAAGACTGACCATCCAGAAAGTTAAATTTAAAACCTAAGAGTAGAGTTTCATATTATTAAAGGTTTCAGCTTCCAAAGCTAATATATGCAGTAATTTACAGTGGTGATTCTGTATTCGTTTCAAAGAGGCAACAACCATGGAAAGCATATTATAGCCTCTTCATTCATTTATTTGGTTGTTTAATCCAACATATGATAGTGATAAAAATAAAAAGGAGCTTTCTTCATTTATTTACTAAAATAAACTTCTATCAGGAAAAATACATATAGTCTAGTTATACTTACGGATCTGAACGCTGTTGCTTAACATCTGCCACTGCCAAGTCTTTACATTGGCAAATAAAAACGTGGAGCTCCTTCAGCTGCTCTACATAATCAATAGCAAACTGGATGTTCCCCTTCACATCAACACTGCCAAAGTCTCCACTATAGATGCTCATTAGACTCCCGCTTACCTGTATCAAAGAAGAGGAGGAAAAGTTTTTAGGTTTTGAATTTGGCCAGATACTTCAAGATCAGGGTAGAAGTTCTGCTCAGAATTGAGACAGCAAAGAAATCAGCTGTGGCCTTTTAAGATGTAATTAAGAAACATGAGGGAGGCTATTATACAAGCTTCTCAGCAAGCAGATTAACAAAGAATATTACTTATAACTTTCAAAGGTGTTAGGCCAATCTTGCTATAAAAATGTGAATATGACATTGAGATAGAAGTAAAATGACAGGATGCTGCACAAAAGTTGACCGCCTGTGATCAGATATTTTAAATATCTCTTTCAAACTGATTTTTTCAGAGCCTAGACTTTAAGGAATCAGGTCTTCTGAAAATAACAACAACAAGAACAACAAAAAATTACAAATGAAGTCTTTATGAGATTGAGTTAAATGTCTGAATAACGTATATTTGAAAACTAAACCTAGATGGAGTAAAAAAGGGGAGGTATTTTTCTTTTACAAAAAAATCTCTATCTTTCCCCCAAATTTTTATTTTCCCATGAAGTGCACATAACCTAATGACTTTTGGTTGACCAGTCACTGACTTAATCACTGCCCCACACCAGTACTGTCACCTTTCACTTAGTCTTTTTTCTCTTGCTCCCTTTCTTAACACTTGCTTTGTGCACACTGCCCCTCATTTTGTGCTACAACTGTAAGCTCTTTGTGTAAAGAGACATCTCTTGGTTCAGTATTTTCTTTGTAGAGTTCCCAGCACAGTGGAGTCCTGAGCAGGCTCCAGTATACAACTATACTAAACACAAAATATGATCCATCCAATACTCCTTAGAGGAATCAACAATGCAACAATATCGATCTTTAAAAAAGAAAAGTAGAATTAACAGGTTCCATTTATATACCATAACAGTGGCTTTGGGCATTTGGTTTTGTTGCTAAAGGAACTCCATGCAAGGATTCATGTGGCAGATGGAAGGAAGGAAGGAGACAAAGATGCCAAGGAAGGAAAGATAAGGGGAATGAGAAAGCAAGTGGAATGCTGCAGGAGAGATTAGTGCAAGCAAAGTGCCATTAAAACAAGGCTTTGGTTTACATACAGAGGATAAGGAGGCCATGCCAGAAGAGCTGCTAAGATTGGTTAGAGAGCTGGGACTCTTCTTGATTCTGCCAAAGGAATAACTGCCTTCTGATGCTGTATCTGTCTCTCTGTCATCACTCTAAAAAACATCACAGAAAGAAAGTCTATGTAGGCACTATGCAGTCATAAGAAACATTTAATAACTATAAAACAGAATTTAAAAAATGCACATTGGGACTTGTAAAAAACTGAATTTAACCCCCCTAGGAGCACAACATTAATAATCAATATGTTCTTTAAAAGTTCACACACTTACAAAAATGTTGAAAGGGAATTTTTCAGATGGAAAGCCTTTTTTGAGGCAGTAATGCAACTACCCTCTCTTTCTTTAATCTCAAATAGCAACAGAAAGTTAAAAGTTAATTTTATTGGGACAATTAATCTCATTTTCACTACACTATTAATAAAATTTTGCAAATGATGATGCTCAGACCTTTCACCAGGCCCTTTCTGCTTACAGAAAGGGCCATTTCTGTTACACACACACTTCCATCACTTCTCAATTCTCTATCTTTAGGACAGTTAGTTGGGAGATACCATGCACAGTAGAAGAGCACTGAATACAACAACTGGCTTTTGGAAAACACCTTTATTGCAAGGGAGCAAGCAGAAACTATAGTTTGGGTTTACTTGGTCAGACTGTGTGCTCACAAACTCATTCTGTCTCCATGTCTTCCCTAGACAAAAGACACGACGTCTCCGTAACCTCCACACGCTACCCCAAGCTACCACCCCATATTCCAGCTGTGAACATATGTCAAGGCTTTCCCCCTCCTTTATACTGCAGCAGTTGCAGACCTTCCATTAGCAGATGCAATTGGTAAACATTATTTTCTACAAACTTTTTAAAAATAATATTTATAGAAATGTTTTTGAATAAGTCATTATAAGCATTTTGTTATCATAGCTTCTCTGACTACACCTATATAATATACAAACCACGTCTTATCAAGCTAAAATCAAAGAGGTATTACAAGACAGTTTTAAGACTAGTTACCTTTTTAAAGACCAATTTGGAGGACAGATTAACAGATTTGAGTACTGAGAATTTCTTAGAATATCACAAATGACCATCTTAAAACCATTTCTACTGTGACCAGATGATGTACAGTCCGTGGTTTCTAGACTGCAGTCTAGTACTAGACTGCTTCATTCAGAAACCACCTCAGTCAATTTTTTAACTGATTTAATAACCAGAAACTTTAACTGGTTATTTTTAGATGCCCAGCTGCACATTTCAAACTTGCTTGGTATGCCAGCTCCAACACTTTGAGCTACTAATCTTTTGACTTGTCCACTGTGTACTGCTTTAGAGAGTTAAAAAAAAAGGCATTGAAAGGCTGTAATTTTACAGAATCTTTACTTAAAGAGGTGTAGTCCATAGACACTGAACGGTATTGACTTCTGCACTTGAAGAAAGCTGTTTCATTGCATTTTGGATAGTTCAAACTTTCAGAGGAAGAGCAGGGGAAGGCAGGGCAGAGCATAGTCCTGAAGGTGACCCTTCGGCCCTGTCAGCCGCTTGTTTTTAGAGAAACAACCCAAAATATTGATACTTCTGCTGACTCTTGTCATAGCAATACTGATGGAATAAGCACTGTAACCATTCCTCAGGTTAATAACAGCCTTTTTGTGGTATTTATGACCCAAATTCCTGTGTCACACCTATTCCTGTGTCCACTAATGCAGATCCATCATTGACAGGACTTAGGTGTTCATACTACCATTTGGGAGACCTGGAAGACAGTGCCTGTAACTTGGATTTGCTGCCAGCTTGCAGGGCAGGAGAGGGGGTTTCATGTGCACAGTAGCCACACAAATTCACATGTAAATCATTTACTGAAGTGCACAAGAAAACTGCAGGGACCTATTGCATTATCCAAATTTAACAGTGCTGAAGAATTTCCTGTTCTGCATGCCCTGTGACCAGTGAAGAATATCTGTATAGAAACACTCAGCCTCTCTACTTCAGATGCACATGTTAGGAGCTTGGTGCTTGGCCCATTTACAGCCTCCACACTTCTATCCACCCACTGTTGGCAGAGTGAAGACTAGGCACCCTCAAACATCAGTGTCAGATTGGGAATAAGCTCTCAGTTAACACTCACATTTCCAAGGCCCCTCACTGTAGTTTTTTTTTTTTTTTTTAAATAAAGTATACAAACTAAATTAAGGCTACGTAAAAAGTCACAGTATGTTGTTGGAAAATAAGGTTATTTACATAGAGAAAGACAGCCAGGTACCCAAATCCAGATCCCTGGAGAGAACATCAAGTGAATACCTTTCTGAGAAGGGTCACCAGATGGTGCCATTCCACCATAGTGCATACAGTCTTGCAGGCTTATTTTAGCCTATAAACACTGTACACTCTGGAAAAAAAATGCTTCAACCTCTGAGATAAAACATGCTCTATATGTCAACTTGTACAGCAGGAAAAAATCTGTGGTTAGTGGGCTAAAAATTTCTGAACGTTCAATCAACCACAGTCTGCTGCTGCTTGTGTCAGCCTCTGAGATAAAACATGCTCTATATGTCAAGTTGTACAGGAGGAAAAAATCTGTGGTTAGTGAGCTAAAAATTTCTGAACAATCAATCAACCACAGACTGCTGCTGCTTGTCATCACCTCCTCCTAGTTGCTCTACAAACTTATTCAATAGAAAACTTGGCAAACCCTGAAAACTACTATCTGCCTAATGTATAATACCACAGTAAAGGAAAGCTGTAGTTACATTATTTTGAACACAAAACTTACCTCGTCCTGTAGGAATGATGGTACTGACTTGCTCAGTCCTTTGAGTTTTTCAGGATTCGAGAACAGCTTCTCGGGCTCTGGAGGCACTGCGGAAACTAAAGAGCAGCAGCAGTTCAAAAGTTTCAAAAATACGTTTGTACATCGAAAGAGTGAGATTCCATAGCAGGGAATGGTTAGAAACAAACAACTTCAGATAAAACACATGCACATGCACAACCAGTTTACAACTTAGATGCAAGCTTCCCTTCATCAGACTCACGTAAGCTATGGCTAGGACAATCTATTTTGACATCCCCTGTAACCCTGGCCACAGTGTTTTGTCTGGCAAAAGTTTTCATGTTGCAAGACATCATGTACAAATACAGGCGCCACAAGAAAATTCTGATCAAACACAGTGAAAAAAAAATCAGTTTACTTTTCAGCTTTTCTTTCTAGAACAAGGCTGAGCGTGTTTATACACTAACCTTACTACTGTTGACATAAAGTCACCGTAAGTTCTTGGTAAAAAGTTGGTATACCAGCCAGCTGCTCTCTTATCTACTCAGTCTCACTAATGGCAATAGGAGTATTTGTGTAAATGAAGCCATGTTTAGAGCTGAACAAAGATGTTACAAATATTCCTAGGGAGTTATATAATGAAATATTCCTTGGTAATTAGATAATATATCCCAATATCTTGCAGCAGATCTCTTCAACTTTTGTGTAGCTCTAATGAACTTTACTTTTGTGTTCTTTGATGATTTCACTGTACAAAGCTTAAGTGCACAAGTCACCCTTGCAAAAATCCTGTCTGCAGTAAACCCACAATTCTCAGAATTTTCTGTGCTCCAACCTTACTCATATTTAACAACATATTAAAATTCCACATATTAAAGGCGTTTGCACTGGATGCACATTGCAAAATACGCCAATACTCAGTATCTGCTAGCATGGAATCATTTAGCAACAGCCACCTACAATGACACTCAACTACTGCATAAATTTAAGCATTTAAAAAAATCCCTGACGGGATTGTTTGCAAAGCATAAGTCAAGCTCTTCCAAAGCTTTTGGCATTGAAGCTCAACTGGCACTAAACATATCAGTTACTGTCAGTATGCAGTTAGATGTAGTTTCCCATTTGGCAAGCATTTAGTCTAGGTGTATAACTTGTTAGTTATTTTTTTAAAAAAAAAAAAAAGATTTTTAATTTATTAGTTTAGGTATCAGTGGAGAAATCTCTTCACTGCCTAGTGAAAGAATCCTGCTACTCACTTCCTGCTGCATTTCCATTCCTCTCTCGAGGTTGATCAGGTTTCAGATCTGCTCAGTGCAGTATTGACAACAGTCACTCAGGAGCAAAAACTTTGCAATGTTATAAATAGTATCAATATATTTTATGTGTGGAAAGTCTCAAGCTTTCCCAAGACCCTGTATTTTTCTGGTTTACATCGCTCTCCCAAGGAGCTGGATCATAACGAAGGGAACAACAGCGTACAAGCTAAGCGAATCAAAAACGTGAATGGAATTTTCAAGAGGACTTGCTTGATTCTGTTTCCTCAGTTTGATTGTGTTGCCTATGTTTCCAAAATTGCACCCTCCATAAATTCGACTCCAAAAAAATGCCACTTTTTTCTGCTAAGTAACCGCATATTCCAGACTAACATTACAGCGTATTTTCAGTAGGGTCTACCACTCAGCTCTCTATTTCAAAGCAAAGTTACAGTCCAGTGACTCATCTATTGCTTAAAGTAATTCTACTTTGCTGGATTGACAAAGGGAATTGGAGAGGTTCGTTTTCAACAGATGTATTCTGAAGGGTGTTCTGTGTGAGGAAAAGTCAATCTTTCACCTTACAACACAACAGATGAACAGGCAAATTTAATTTTTAAATGGCATCAGTCTTTCAACTGGGTGAATATTCAAGGCTCTCAAAGACTTTATTAACCTTTTCATACGCAAAATGATCAAAACCTGAAATGCACTGATAGATGGCACAGTTTCTACAGGAACAGTAGGACATAAAATAAGTACATGACTTAAGAATAAAATAACACAATAAAATCTACAAAAGCATTTAAGTCATGCTGAAGCTAAACAATCTACAAGGAAAACACAATTCTTAACTTTGGAAAAATCTTTCACTAACAAACAGAGGACATCGAAAAAAGAATAAACTTCCATGCAGACACAAAATATATTTACCATCTTCAGCACTAAGAGCTAATTCTTCCTTTGGAATATTTTTTTTTCCTTTATCTGTGCAGGAAAAAAGTAACACATAGTTAGAAAGCTTGCTGTTCAGTATAATAAAACGGATTGCAGTGGTAGCCATGGAGTTAGTAGGAGTGAGGGCAAACCCCCGAGCTGACATGGTTAAATTCAAGAAATGCTTTCTACTTAGTGCAGTGCTTCAAGTCTGCTTCCCAGAAGGGATCTCGAATGTAATCACTGACACAGCTTCTATCAGTGTTCTTGTAGCAATATTAGTACATCTATACCTATAAACAACGAACTAGTTAGATGCATGCAATAGCGTAAGTAATATTAGAGGAGCAATTTGTCCACAACAGCCAACATATTTCAAAATCTATGCCTCCGAATTCCAGTTTATAAATATACAGTCATTTTATGTCTTCTCATGAAAGAAGTCATGAAAACATAAAAAAAAAAATACTGAGAACACTGATGGGCAGGATAAAGGGAGACAGCAACAACAAAAAAAAATCTTATGGGACTGCAGATGGAGGCCTAAAATTAACTCCACAGTCCAATAAACAGAGGCAAATTTTCACTGCTTCTTCTAATACATGTTTGGTTATATTAACTGCTAGAATAAACACTTGAAACTCCAATAGACTAACTAGAGTTTTTCATACTTCTACTGATTTGTTCCAAGCAAGTGGCCTAGAAAGAAGGGCAATTCTTGTTCATTACTAGTTTGGGTATTTGCCAATACTTCTGCTACGTAAGACTTTCGCACTATCCAAGAAATAGTTCATCAGTGATTAAAATAATGCATTTTTTTTTCCTGAATCCAGTGTTGTTTCAAAACAGAAGAAGAAGCTGAAAACAAAATTCACTTTCTGAATAAGCACACGAAGTACTTTTAAAGTGAAATCCATATTTATGTCTTACTTTGCTTCTCAGTAAGTAGTATAGAGAGTAGTATTTAGAAAAAATTACTTATTTTCTCAAAGTGAATCTCCTGCCAAGGTTCAGGGTACTAAAATGTTATTTGGCAAAGCTGTGTGGAAGAACAGCGTGAATATAGTTAAGCCAAACTGGGGGGCATAGGAGACACAGACAACTTTGTGCTCACTTGAGGTGGCTGATGGAATGTCCTCTAGACTTTTGGAAGGCACTTTCCTATCTGCACTCCTTTTCAAAGCCATCAAAACAGGGTTTAATTCTTCTGAACCTGTTACAAGACAAAACATGTGAACACTGCACACCAAGGACATGCCATTTTAAACAGCTCGCTAAAGAAACAACTAATCTGTCACAGAAAGCTATTTTGACCTTTGGCAAGCACAATGAACATTCAGTGAAAATACACAATAAATCCACTGTCATAAACTGAGGGATGCATTGTATTCAGTTACTTCAAAATTAGAGATAAAGAAGTAAGAAATTATACTATTCTTCTATGATACAGATGTTCAAAATGAGTTATGTTTATGAATCAGCCCTAAAAAGTTATAGTTTTGCTTTTTCTCTGTGTAAATTTGTCCTTTTATTTCCTCCCCTGTGAAAATGAGCTTCTATTTTAATACTTGAATAAAGAAACCCAGCGGTGGAGAGATTCAGATTCCTGGAATTCGCATGTACTTGTCTCCCAGGACAATATCAAAGCAGATCCAGCTCCTTCAAATTTTTTTTTTCCGACTCTTCTCCCTATCCCACTTTTGCCCCCACCAGCCAACCAGCTAGGCCTTGCAGAGATCAACGCTGTAACTCTGAGTTAAAACATAGTCTCTTTCTCTCTTCCTTATCAGCCATGCAGATCAGAGTTCTCATTGACTTTCATTGGTATCTCACTTAAATAAAACGCTACATGGTTAGTTGGCAGACCCTTGAAACTTCACAGATTTCTCAGTTTCTCCATGCAAGGAAAGTCAATTCCCAGTGTAGCCTTTTTATTCTGTTCCTGAGAAAGTATCTCCTCTGCCTTAAGCTCTTCAATGACTGCCACACTTTATACATGGTCTAGAACTGTCATCTAACCAAACAGTGAAAATCCTGGTAAAGGATCACTTCTTCTTTACAACAATATTTTAGTGCAACAGGTAGAAATACCAAATTAAAATAGCACTAAGTTCTCTCTGGAATAATATATTTCAGTATTGTCTTCATATCCAGCCATTCCAATTTACTTTCAAGACATAGCTGACAAGAATAAAGAATAAAGAAAATAAAGCCACTTTTTATTTTTTTTTTACTTTGTCTTTTTTGGATGTTTAAAAGAAATACCAATATATGAGCAATACAATGTTACTAAATTGAAAGAGTTGTCATAAGGGAGGAAGCAAAAGGTAAAGCACCCTTTGCATAGGGTATGCAAAAACATACAATTGATTAATTTTGCTAGACTTGACCTAATCAAAAAAGATTACTCAATGCAGTACATGCTTATCACAACATTTTCCACCTAATCTGTCCCTCCCACCCCCAAAATATCTAAAGATTCAATAAAGGAAGTAAGTATCAGAGAATTGATCTCATATGATAGTTCTCATATTTCAAGATGGTTGTTAAAAAAATTGTAGCCATGGTTAACTACCAAACACCACGAATTTTAGAAATTAAACAGCTCACAAGTTGAACTTCTGGTTCCAGACTGGGAATCAGAGTTTTCATCTGAAAACTCAGATCCCAAACTTGAGCTGCCACCTTCCTCTTCATTGTCATGACGAGATGTTAGGCAGAGTTGTGTTGCCTCTGGCTGAGGGAAGTTACTCTCATCCTTAAGGGGTGTGCTTGTTCTTCTGAATTTCAATGGTGCTTTTAATTCTGAATTATTTTCAGAAGCAACCAAGGGTGTGCTGCTTCCACCTGTCTTTAATTTTTCATTCATCTTGAACAACTTGATTGTAATTGTCTTGGTCTCTCTTTCTGCGGGGGGAACATCTCCTGGAGCCATATTTCTCTGTTCCCTTTTATAAAATGTAACATTTCTTTTAGGGAGATCAGAAGCTTTAACATCATCGGCCACGCAATCAGACACTGAACTTTTGGCATTTTGTTCCAAAGTCTCCCTCCTGATATCTATTTTCATCTCTGTATGATAGTTACTTGGAGCATTATGATAATGCGGTGGCATTGTCATGGACAGAGTAATCTTTTTTGATGCAGACATAGGATCATGAAACTTTTCTTGTCCATGCAACTCTTTGGACACTGGAGAATATTCAGATGCTTCCCTAAGAAGCTCTTCCAGGGAATTACTGACTTCAGAGTTTGTATGAGTTGAAACAAAAGTGGTTTTGATTGTTTCTTTTATTTCTTGAGGATGATCTCTCTCTTGCTGGTAGGGAGAATATGTACTTTGTCTCATTTGGATTTCATCTTGCATTTCCTTATCTATATCTTTCAGAACAGGAGATGGCATTTCAGATGCCTCTTTCAGAAGCTTCTGCAAATTAATATTAAATATATCATATTCAGCATTGGATGGAGCAACTGCTCTTTCTATGGTCTCACTGACCTCCTGAGGTGACACTGCATCATGCTGATAGGTCACACGTTCAACAGGTATCTCAACAGCCCCAGCTACTGCATGGTCTGAACTCGTTGGTTCCCGTGATAAAGTATTAGCGGCCTCCTTCTGAAGCTTCTCCAAGGCAGAACTCAATCCCTGGGGCTTGAATGGAGCAACTGCTCTTTCTACGGTCTCACAGACTTCCTGAGGTGACTCTGCATCATGCTGATAGATTACACCTTCAACTGGCATCTCAGCAGCCCTAGCTACTGCACAGTCTGAACTCTTTGGTTTAGGAGGTGAAGTTTCAGGGGCCTCCTTCAGCAGCTTCTCCAAAGCAGAACTCAATCCAATGGGCTTGGATGGAACAACCAACCTCTCTATAGTCTCACTGACTTCCTGAGGTGACATTACATCACGCTGATAGGTCACACTTTCAACAGGTATCTCAGCAGCCCTAGCTACTGCATGGTCTGAAACCTTTGGTTCACGTGGTAGAGTATTAGCGGCCTCCTTCAGCAGCTTCTCCAAAGCTGAACTCAATCCACTGGGCTTGGATGGAGCAACTGCTCTTTCTATGGTCTCACTGACCTCCTGAGGTGACTCTGCACCACGCTGATAGGTCACACCTTCAACTGGCATCTCAGCAACCCTAGCTACTGCACGGTCTGAACTCTTTGGTTTAGGGGGTGAAGTATTAGCGGCCTCCTTCAGCAGCCTCTCAAAAGCAGAACTCAATCCACTAGGCTTG
>NW_010588602.1:18420-46609 GCF_000705375.1 Tinamus guttatus | reverse complement strand
AGGTGGATACTCCCAAATTCAGGAGGAATCATCAGTACAAACTCAGGCCTTTCATAGCCAAAATTTGTTTGTGCACCTCTTTGAGGAAGAGGGGAGAAAAGAAAGAGCAGCTGGATCAAGAAATAAGCAGCTTGTAATGCTTTTCTAAGACTAACACACAGTTTTCCAATGTGCCAGAATTGTTTCTTAAAACAGGACTAGAGCACACACATGTCCCTTTTTTATATATATACATACATATTTATATGCAGTGTAAAAATAAACTCAAGGGAGCACTCCCAATGGCCTAGAAAAGGCATGATGTTTCAAGCTTGGACATGACATCTAAAGTATTGCTAGCCAAACCAAGACCATGGTTATTTCAGCAAGGAATTGCTCTCTCCTTCCAGCAGCTCTGAGTCAGCCCTAGTCTCTTGTGTTTCCCACCTCCAGCTCTACAGCCATGTCCTGTTTCAAGCTTAAAGGACATAGCCCAAGAGGCAGAGTGATATCATGACCTTGAGAAACTTATGGGAGTTTTGCCATGGACTTTCTCATGGCCAAGATTTAGTTCTCAGTGTTGGGAGTGAAGAAACTGAGCAAGAAGACACCAAGCCCACAACAAGGAGCTGTGCTGATCCATCACCCCTTTCCCAACCCGCAAGAGCATCCCTGTACACAACTTACTTGAAGTGAAATAAAGACCATCTCCCATTCGTCGTCCCAAAGCTGGGCTATAGATGACATGGTCACCACGGTAGTTATCAAAGTTGTCATCAGGCCAATCTGCAGCAAACATGGAATGTGTTTACTTCCACAGGTTTTGTATCATTAGTATGGTAGTTTTAGAGATGAGAAAGAGAAAGTTTTTGGATGCAATATGCATCCAGTGCAATGTGCATTTGGTATCACAAGTCTTCGGACCCATTAAGAAAGAGATTGGGGTCATGTGCTCTCCCAGCACAGCCCTCCCCTCCCTATTCCCCTCACTGGAGATAAAATGCAAGGCTAGATGGCCCCAGGAGAGCACGTTTTACGAGTGATCTCTCATGCTCTTCACACAGTGGCCAAAGGTGTGTAGAAATGTAGTGATTTTTCAGGACAAGGGCCAGCCCATCAGCCACCAGTATCCCAGCCCACCACTCCTTCCACGTGGACAAACTCAAAAGTCTATGTGGAACAGTCAAGAAAGAGAACATCGCCTCCATTTTGAAGGTAAAAGGTTCAAACAGTCATAAACTGCTATAGATACAACTTGACCTCAAAGAACCTTGCAGGTTAAATCCAACCCATCTCTGCCAAAGGACAGTTGACCATGCTCTGCCTCTGTCTGGTCTCTCAGCTTCTACCACACTAGAAGTCTGCCACATCCAAAGGATGCTGCTGTTCTGTGTCTCAGTAAGTCTAGATCTGTAATGCTGATGGGAGATTTAGCCAGGGAAAAAAAAAAGGCCAAGTGATATATAATAAAGAAATGATTATCTGGAATGTGCAAGACATTTCTAGATTAATTTCAGATTTTCTTAACATCTTAGATTCTTGTCATAGCAACAAGAAAGCAAGGAAAACAACATCACATTCCCAGCATTTACAGAAATCCACATTTTTGCAGTAAAGGGTAGTTGAGTCTCAGTTTCCCACCTGCAAAAGTGGACAAGGGAGATGGCCTGGCAGATTACACTCACAGGAGCAAGGACTGACCTTGCCCCAGCCTGAAAAGGATCCATGAGCCAAGAGGTTGCTTGCAAAGACGTCCATCTGCAGGCAAGGCCTGCATTTTCTTGCCTATCTAGAAGTCCCAACCTCCATCCTCCCGATCTGCATGCACGTGGACGATTGCTCTTTGCCAGCCAGCCTTGTAATAGTCATTCTGCTCCCTCCTGTCCTGCGGTCGGGCCTCTGGGCTGCGTGCCAGAGCGTAACACCAGCCACAACGTGGATCAAATGAACTTTGCATCCGTTTTATACCCAAAGCTGAACTCCCGATTCAGTGGCAACGGAAGACCTTGTCAACGGGATTACTTTAATACACACCTAATTCCCACTGACGCGCCAGTCCTGATGGAGCACAGAGGTGTCAAATGCGTCTCCTACTTCATTATTTCCATGTCACATCAACTCTCATTTACTGCTCTCTACCCTCCCCCATGGATCTCCAACTTTGCTCTGATCCTCAGCTCTTTTTTGCAGAATCAGAGAAGGAAGTTGAAAGGAATTGCATTGCTCTCACATACAAGCCTTTCCCATAAATTTTAATCTGTCTTTGAAGGTAATCCAGCATGGCTACAGAGACATGAATATTAACTTTTTCCAGCCTCTTATCTCATCCTCTCTAGAAAGCTGAAGGAGGCGTAGGGAAGGGGAGAGGTCAAGCAGCAGTTCTAAGTTGGGATGAAAGGGGGACTTTTCCAGAAGGAAGGAAAAGTGTCTGCAGGCAAGAACTAACTGAGCTCCAACAAATTCCTCTTCTTGACTTACTCATCCAAACCCACCAGCCACCTGGAGCACATCTGAAAAAATCTCCCCACCTCCCCAACAAAGAAACATATGTTAGACCCAAGAATCAACAACTTGTTTTTCAGCAGCGGTCTGACAGCCTCCACCCCCTCTCTGCATCGCATCCCCTTCTCCCGAGAAGGGAACGTTGCCAAAAAGAGGGGACTCGGAGGATGGAATGGGAGAGCGGTGCTCTCCCTGGCCCTGTGCATCTGCTGAGGCTCTGATCCTGCAAGATCTTGTCGCACGCAGAACAACTGACATCACGAGGTACTGTATATCGACAGATTCAGCACTGTTCCCTTAATCACCCATTAGCAGATTGTCTGTTATAACTGAACCCTGCCAAGCCATTTTTTTGGCGCTGTATCTCCCCAAAGCTTCCTAGCTACCATTTCTCCCCTTTCTGTGCTCCAAAAGCCAAATCTGTATCTTCTGCAGCTTACTGAAATTCTCTAAACTGCTCAACATATACTCATGCAAACGAGGATCTCCCTGAGTTTCAACAAACCCATGTCCCAGCTCATGGACTGAACACCTGCATTTTCCCCATTTTCTTTTTCAAAGTTACTCCAACCACATCCTGAGGGCCTCACAACTGCTCAGCTCCTCCACCAGAACTGAGTTAAACGCAGAAAGGGACACAAGAGAGGGACATTACAGAGCATCACACTGAGCTGAGACAGAGGTCAGGGTGCTCTATTGACATGGTGTTTCTCAGTCTCCAAAACTGTATTCTCTGCCTACAGGGACAGCAATGTCCCCAACCATGGACCTAAGTCCTGGTCCCAAGGCTTTGATTACCACTACTGTACAGTTTGGCTTCATCCTCTAAGAACACAAGCACTACAGCTACCTTAAGGCTATGTGCTTCCCAAAAACACCATAATAGCAAGTACCCTGTGGACCACCCAATTCCTTAAACTCTTACGTTTTATTGAGAAATCCCTCACTTTCAAGCAGAAAAGAGCCATTTACCTTGTGAAGCCAGTGTAGGTTCATTTGCTGTCCCACAGCTATGTGACATAGTGCTAGTATCTGCAAAGAAGAAGAGCTGGAAGTCAGGCAATGGCATGTCACAACCAAGAAGCATTTGCACATACCAAGAGTGTGACACCAACCCAAAAGACAACCACAGGCTAGGACAGAAAGCAGGGTTGGGTTGGGTCCTGCAGACAACACCCTTTCCAAATTAGGGGACACGATGGAAGAAGCCTTGACCACCAAGAAGCAGACAGTTTGGTCCATCAGTGCCCCGCACAGCAGGATACATGGCCTGCAGGTCCAGGTGTGGTCTTGTTCCCAGGTGTCTATCAGGTGGTGTCTGTGCAGGCAACATGGGATGCAATGAAACCCTGCACTTGCTTCCCTTGCTATGGTCAAGTCCCAGCTTTGACTTATCTGTGAATTGCAAGAGCTGTGTTTCTTCACAGGCCAGCTGCCCCACCAGGATCAGGGCCTGTCTTTATTCTTCATCACCCAAGCTCAAAAGACTCTGTTTTTTCCACTTTAGGCAACTTAAGGCTTTGAGAGAGAGATCAGAAGGGAGAATTTGCCTCTCAAAGAAAATCTGCCCATATCTTACATGGACTGAGAGGTCCGTGCCCTTTACAAAAAGGCACAAACAAAGCAACCTTTTGTAGATGGCATTTTTATTTTACTCACCAACAACACTGTAATGTATGTAAAGCCAGCAGCAGTTGTTACAAGTATTGGAATGGACCAGTCACTCCAATATCCCATTCGGTTATATAAAAACCTGAAAAATAAGTATGAAATAGAGATTAAGAGGGAATTCAACACCACATGTCCACTAGGATTAAACAAACCTTCAGAAAATTTGCCTTTCAGTTTCCACCATACTGATCAGAGATAGGCAGGAAAGAGCACAAGTCATTTTGAAACAAAATCTAGTGTTTGTGCTTTGATCCCTCCTGGGAAATTAACTCTGCAAAGAGTTAATCAGACAATTATGTCAAGCACAGCAACAATGTTACTTAGGGGAAAAAAAACATAGTGGACTAGGCTTTTTTTTCCAGAAAAAAACACAGATAAACAAGAGAGAAAAAAGTATTCCTGCATGTATTGTTATCTGCTTAAACAATAGCTCCAAAGTTGTCCTTTATGCTAACAGCCTAATAAAAATAGAGATAGCATCAAGGACAGAAGAAGAAAATGAGTGCTGTGTATAACTAGGCTATTTACTCAAGGGCCAAGCTCTTTGCAGAGGGATGAAGCAACAGTGGGAACTGGATCGCCTCTGCATATCAAATACATCCTTTCTCATTTCAATGAGCTGAAGGGAAGATCCAGCGTTGCAAGAATGGGGATGATCAGCATGGGCTTCAGGACTTCCGAAGCCAGGGCTGGCCACAGGAAGACGTGCATCATTCCAGTCTTCCCTTCTCCACCGGCTGAAGGGTTTGCCTGCCCAGGGGGCTGTGGGTTTTCTTTTCAGGAGTTGCCTTGTCCTGCTGGTTGCTCTAAAGTGCAGAGATGGATCACTTGGTGACTCCATGAACCCCCTACCCAACCTTGGCAAGGGCCAGCCACCGTGTCCGGGTGCTCTGGAAGACCAGAGCAGGGAGTGAAGTGAGGTTGGAGCAGCATCAAGAGGTGACATCCTACCAACGATATCTCTAAGGCATTGAACAAGCTTCTTGGGTTCATCTAGAGTGTCATCACTTGCCAGCAAATTTTTCAACAGTTCCCCTATGCACAAGCAGAACAAGTCAAGGTGAGCAACACAAAAATATAGGAGCCACGTGCCTTACCTATAGCCTAGCAGTCATGGCACTGCTCTAAAAACAGAGAAACTCATGTTCAGCCCTGCCTTAGAATGTGGAATTACCGTGCTTATCCCCGCAACAAGCTCTCTGGCCTAAATGAAGGGACAGCCTCCATCCCCCTGCTGAAACCGTGAGACTGGCAGCAATGAAAACGAGATCAGGGTCTACCAAAGACATAGTCTGAACTGCCTGGTCCAGTTACCCTGGGTCTCTCCTCGAAGGATGGAGACACAGGCCCTCAAATGACTGTACACAAAGCAGAGGGCAGCCACATGCAGTAAGCAGCAAGATTTCTAAATGCTCTTCACCAAAGACCCCTGTAGCTGAGTGATTGAGAGCAGGTTAATAGAGGTCTCCAGGGAATAGTTTGGCCATGGCTAGATGAGCTTTGGACTGATGGATGGATAAGGCAACCTCCAAGTTCTTCCTGGCCCATTAAAGTTTCCATATTTCAGAAAAGCAGGTTCACTTTCACTCGTGGGTTGGACTGACCATGTGCTGTGAGTACCCTCCCAGCTTCACCTTCCAGAGGGTGTTAATGCTCTGCAACTCGTGTCTCCCCACTGCTTCCATGAAGCCACAGAGCAAGGACACCTTTATGAACAGGTACATCAGATGTGGCAAACCACTATTCGTGGTGACAGCACTGTAAGAGACACCGTCCCTTGTGCCTAGCAGGAGGTCTCAAATGTCAAATTTGCATTTAAATAGCCATAGGCTTCCCAGTGAAGCTCTCCTGGAGTTGTGCTAGAAAGTCACTAAAGCACATTACAGCAATACACAAGATAGGCTCAGCCAAGCACCTTTCATCTTTGGGTGCAAAAAAAAAAGGAAAAAAAAAAGAAAAAAACAAAACCAAGACCAAAGCCACCTTCAGCTTCCCATACTGGGGGTTCATATAGCAACAGGATTTCTGATTTTCTTCAAAACACTCCAGATGCCAATATTTCTCCTGATAGCAAAACTGCAGCACATGCAGTGTCCCCTCCGTGCCACCCCCAGACACGTGCCTGCCAAAAGTCTCACTTCTGTGAGTCTCCCAGAGGATTTCCCTGTCCCTGTAGCCAGGCCAAGAAGATGAAAGAGCAGAAATGGAGCAGTACACAGATGTTCACTGAAGCAAAAAGCTGACACCGATACTACAGGGACCACCAGGAGAAATGGCTGCATTCCTAGCGATGCTGCTCAGCCGTGGCCCGTAGCCTCTTCATGCACAAGGGTCTCTTAAAAGGGAGACAACCTGCACGCTGAATCACAAACAGTTGTAGCTAAGCTTGAGAATTGGAGGACGATGCCCTTGAGAGAGCAGCAGTATAAACCAAGAGGTGTGAAAAACACTTTTAAAAATTCATAGCATGGGGAGTTTTTGCAAGCCGTCCTTGATCCACCACCGTCACCTCATCGCAGCAGGCAGGATGCTTGCGGAGCATGCACTGATCTCCTTTCACCTCGACACTGTTTAGGGCCACTTCTGTGTCCCACGTTCAACCCTGCTGCCATTGAAACAAGCCGGGATCTCCCCAAGAGCATCCCCAGATGCCCTGGAGCATCCCCTGCTAGCACCAAGGCCTCACCATGCTAGGAGAGACGTGGTCAAATCCTAAAAATCTTAGAGCTCAAGTCTGACATAGGTTCAAACATCCCTCTTTTTTTTTTTTTTTTTTTTTTTTTTTTTTTTTTTTTTTTTTTTTTAATAATTTAACAACACTACTAGAATGTCTTGGACTGCAGATAACTTTGTGCAAATCCTCTGGTAGAGCAGTTCTGCTTACATGCCCACCAGAAACCCACAGCCCTGCAGTACCATGGGGCTACTGTGATCTCCCACACATTTCTAGGCACAAGGACTGCATGAAGCCCATCCTAACCCAACAGTCTTTGGGCTGAAAGCTGCTGAAGAGCAGTCAGGCTCATAGCCCACCTAAGCAGAGACTCAAGAAGGTGGAATTGGAACAGACCTTGCTGTAGTAAGTGATCCCATAACTCAGTAGAAATTGGGTCTCTCCAGCACCTGAAAACTTGGGGCTCAGAACAAACCTGTCCCACCAGATTCCCCTGGCTTTACTCTTCATCTCACTCAAGGAACTGGCCAAGATCAGGAACAGTCTTAAAGAACACTGCTGCACCAGACTAGTGATACTGCTGGTAGAGAGAAACAAGCAGGTCAGAGACTCTGCCTCATTCCCATTGCCCAAATCCAACATCATCCATCGGGCAAAAAATCCTGGCTTGACAACTGTTCCATCCACTGTGTCCAGGAACAAAGATTCTACGCAGGATCTGCAGAGCACAATCCTTGGGCTCAGCACAACCCCCATCCAAGCTCTGTTTGAGGATTCAGTGAGCCACAATGAAAGGGACATGAGGAGATTCAAACATACTGCCTGGAAAAAAAAATAGAGGAGGAAGAAAGGAAAGAGTTCCTTTGAATTCTTTGTTCATGCTACCAGCAAGGGTTCAGTGCCTTAGTGCCTTTTTTTTTTTTTTTTTTTTTTTTTTTTTTTTTGTGCTCTGATGTCCCTTGAAGTTCCTCTGGCAGTGTCAGGTCTTCACTTGATGTGTAAATGACGCTGTTAAAATGCTGTCTCTATGGTAGTTAGGAACCAGATGAGCCTTCTGTCAAACTGCGAAAGAAAAAGTTTGCTACGCAGACTTGTATTTATAGTCCCTCTCCAACAGGGATACAGGCAGGCTCATAAACTACAGCATCTTCCACATCCCTCGTTAACCAAGGTCAAGCTTTCCTTCTGTTGCTGCGCACAGTTCTAACCTTGTGCACTAAAGATTTGAAGCATAACGTAGCTAAATGTAGACACACAAAAGGGAAATGCTCAAAGCAACAAATTTAAAATATTTGCTTTAAATTTAAAAGATGCAAAGACCTTTCACTAACAAAGGCCTCATTGCATATTCACGGCAGGAAGCTTTGCAGGTAAAAAGCCTGTTGTGATACGTGCCAAGCTGCAATTTTACCTTAACCTTCTAAAGCCCATTTCAACTCCTGAAGAGTGCCTCAAGTCTTTACAGGTTTAGAGGCCAGTTCCTCACATTTACATAGGTTAAGCTCCATCACTGTTACAACTAGCCCTATTTTAATCATGGACTCAATCTGGGTTTTACATAAGTAGGTAAAACCACTGCTGGATCCTGAACCTGCTGTATAAATCATGGGCAAGGTGCACTATGCTCATCTGTAGGTCTCTGCTACCTTGAAAGTCATCTCTGGCAGTTGTTCAGCAGCACTACGCAATGCCCTGCATATCTAGGTTAAGAAATGAAGAACATCTTCACGAATTCAGGTTGCAGGTGCCATTTAGCCAAGGAAAGGCCAATGAGAAACACTGTCAGCTGTCCTAGTTTCACTGTAATGAAGTTTATATTAGCATATTAATAACCCCACAGGGGTTATGGAGGATACTAGGTTGAATGAGCCAACAGGCTACCTCCACTGTAAGGCCGTAGGAAAGTTGCACGTTTTAGGAAAGCTTCGTGGGGGTGGGCTTGCTTAATCTAAGAAAGAAGAGGCTAAAAGGTGATCTGATAACTGCCCACAACTCCCTGAAGAACTGCTACAAAGATGATAAAATCAAATTCTTCTCAGCAGTGACAGGCTGTCACAAAGGGTAAATGTCCCTTGGAGATTCAGGCTGAACATAAGGAAATCTTTCTGCTCCCAGAGGGTGGTACAGTCCAAGAGAAGGATGGAAATCTCCTTCTTTGGGGTTTCAAGGTCTCATAGAGAGCTGACCATAGCTCTGCTTTGAGAGGCTGGTTGAGCCCGGTCTCTCCAGAGGGGCTCTGCAATCAGCATTTTACCAGCTGCTGTGGTGGGACAAGCACAAGAGGCTCCGTGTAGTCGTTTGCATGTGATATGAGAAAAGAAAGCACATGAGGACAGGCTTCATGGGACAGGACCCAGCTCAGCATCTCCTCACACCAATGTGACAGCCTCCAGGGAGGCCTTCTTTTAGGCTGAAAGTGGATAAACCTAAAACAGAGAGTCATCAGTGGAGTGGACAGGAAGGCAACAGGAAGAACAAGGAAGAACAAGCATCAAGAAATGCAAAGATGGACCAGAAATGATTGCATCCAGTCAGCAGCAAGGCTCTCAGCTCTGCTGGGACCAAAGCAATGCTTTCATCTCCTTTGCACCCCATTTGGCTGGGAACTTTCCCCTAACAACTGTCATGTTTTAACAGAGGCCACGCATCTGCGCTGGGGAGGGAAAAGGGCCGGGCTCAGCCTGAACGTTCCCAGTGGAAATTGTTTCCTCCCTCTCTGGAACCAGCACGGCTGTAATTAAAACCTCACCCCATGTTATCATCCTCCCTCATAGCTTTTCCGTAGCATATCGGGCTGTTTTGAAGAAATTCTGCTCTTTCTCTCGACCTCTGGTGTCAGCACATGGAGCAAGGGTCTAACTGGGGTTATGGCACAAAGCGCCGGCCTATTTTCAGTGCTGAATGACAGCGCTTTAATAGGCAGACACAGCCCTGCTATTTTGCATCTGGGGAGCCTCCTCTGTGGCCATTAATGATCAGCAAGAGAGTTTGCAAATCCAGCAGGGTTTCCAAAACCCTGGGTACACTGGGTTGCATGCCAGGAGAAGAGGCTTTGGACTGCAGGTTATGAGAGAAGCCTTTCCAAGACCAGGTACATCTTCCATGCACGGTAGGCACATGCATCTCCTCCCATTCCTGCACGAGGTAACCCAAAACGATGCCACACCAGGGCTGCAGTGACCATTTGTAGCATTCTCAGGGCTTTAGCATTCTCCCTGCATGATTTAGTGCCTCTTCTCAACTCTGAATTAACAGGAATTTGCGTTTGCGCTGGAGCTGGTCTATGATCATTCGTATCCCATATTGAAGGTATAAAACGAAGAGAGGAATTCCAAGAGATAAGCAAACACACACAAACGGAGCTATTCTTGCCCCAGCCAGGAAGAAATATGATGTTGCACTTAAGCTCTGAGGAAGGCTTAGCTTAACCAGACCTTACCCATTGATCGCATGGTATCTACGGTAAGCATTTATACCAGTTTCAATCCTGTTGAAGGACCCTTGAGCACCAGCCTTGATGCCATCAAGCTGAGGACATTACAGAAATGCTAGGGCTGGGTTTGTAAAGAAATTTAGTATTTTGCTTATATCCCTATTATAAATAGCAATAGCGATGGGTTTCAGCCCCCCATGATGTATATCTGAACAAAGAAAATCAAATTGACTGAAATCTGAGCCCTGCTTATTCTTCTTCCTTGGCCAGTAACCTAAAAAATATATGTAGATGAACTTTGGAGTGAACCATAGGGTTTTGGGGATGCTCCCAACAACCTCTGGTCTGCTCCAAAGTCAAGTGTCCAGTAGGCCATTACATACCATCTCCTTTCAGTTTACTTCACTAGAACTCCCCTACAAAAACATCTCCAAGCACAATGTTAGCTTGATTGCAAAGTGTCCCCAATTTTGGCATTGCCCAGAGTCAGACAGCCTTGTATTAGTCACTCCTGGAAGGAGACAGCTTACACCATTACATTACTAAACAGTTGGCCTCATACAACTCCAGCATCTAAAGCAGGCTCATTTAAAAGTTCAGCTATCTTGTGTGTTTTAAAATATTGTCTTCCTATCAGAGATAGTAAGTAAACTGTGACCAAGTAGTTTGGTTAGGAGAGAGACCAAGGTATTGCCAAAATACTTTAGGATATTGCCGGGGTAGTCAAAGGAAGGATGGTTTATGGCACTGGGGGAAGGGGGACTGGCAACCCCCCAAACTGTCCAATGTATCCCAGAGGAAAGCTTGCTTGCAGTTCCTTTCAGCATTGCAAAACTTTCCACGCCCATGTCTGCTTCAAGCTGATTTTTTTTCTCTTTTGTATTTTATGGAAAGTTTCAACTCAATTGCTCCTTTCCAAAAACAGCCAACTACAGAAACAAACAAATAACACACACAGAAAAAAGACTTTCACATGATTTCAATTCCACCTTTGTTTTCATATGTCATTTACCAGGGAGCACCTGCCCACAGCTCCATTACAACCAAACAACACAGATGCGAGGCCACGGTGCATCCATTGGTGCAGACAGAAGCAGTTCTCATTAAGTCTCACCTTCCATTTGCCATCATTAACAAACACATCAGAAGGACCCCAGTGCACCCAACCTGCTTTGAAAGGCCTTTTTAGACATGACAGCAACCAAACTTGGTAAGAGTTTGCTGTTCTGCCCATCTTGTGGAGACAAGGACTTCTACTCACCAGCTGAGGGCCTCTACTCACCAGTTGATTTCATTGTAGTCATTATGGACTTCCCACCAGAAGTAGAACCAGACCAGTGTCAGGAAGAAGGAGGAGGTGAGGATTAGGAACCAAAGGCGTTCCCACTGCGGAGGGAAAGAAAACCAATATTAACACTACAGTCTTTCAGAATTGACTCCCCATCCAGACCCGTATAACACAGGTGAGGCTGACATGGGTGAACTAGATCCTTCCATGGGCAGATTTTGCTCCTGGGGGCAAAGACCTTTAGCCTGGCTGCAGCAAGCTTTGCAGAAAGCATAGCCTCTAGGTTGCATGCTATATCACACCAAATGTTTGATGTAACAGCACCAACCTCAACTTAATTAGGTCAGATCTCAAGTCTTTCCGCAGATTTAGACAGGTACCAAATGTCTGTGCAGGAATGGCCTCACACTCCAAATATTTTGGAGATAGGGAACTGCCCTTGGTGAAGAAGAGGTGTCAGCAACGACATCTGAGCTCATCTAGATGTTAAAAACAGCTCGGCTCCGCGAGCTGGGTGAAGATCTCCCCTCCTCTTCCCTTTGAAGACTCAGCTGAGCAAGGGAGGGAAACAAGGGAGTGGGAAAAGAGGGATATGAACTCTTCCTCCTCCTCCCAGGGGGCACAAATGCTGTGGAGTATGAGCTCCTAGATGCAACATTTGCTGACCCCTCGTATACACACACACACGCGAGTCTTTTGCAAATCGAATGGCAAAAGAATAGGCCACACACACACACACACACACACACACGAGTCTTTTGCAAATCAAATGGCAAAAGGAAAGGCCACAACAGGCTTGGATGAAAGAGATTTGCATTGCCTCTTGGTTTTGATGAATGTTTTATTGACACTCGCATTTGATGAATGTTTCAAACAATATCAGGGGAAAAAAAAAAAGAAAAAAAAAGAAAAAAGACAAGACCCAAAGCAGCTGTTCGGTGCCCTACTCCAACAGCCCAACAGTATGGGTAAAAAATCCTCACTCACACCCACAGCAAAAAACGTTGCATGTTGCAGGAAAGCTGTCTATAACCAACACCACTTCCATGTGTTCCTCAGTGGTTTTACTCCACAGGCATTAAATAGTCCTGCAGGCACGCATGCTTCCACTTCAAATAGCATCCAGTTTTCTTGGAACAAAACATTACAGATAAATTCATGACGGAAAAATAATTAAAGAAGGAATGAAGATTAAAAAAAAAAAAAAGAAAGAAAGAAAAAAGCACATACAAGTAACTCTACTACTATAATCTATAATTTCTTTCCAAACCCTGGACACATCATTAATCTCTCCTGAAAATAACATTTTCTTTATAACAACATTATTTTGGCAACACATAAGTAATGCAACGACTCTCTGTTCTTCCTTTCCCTCTTAAGGGCTGAAACTACTTAACTATGTATTGACTGTGCTTCATAGTGAATCGCCCTGGATACCAATCTTGTGACACAGCTCTTCCCTGTAAAGCCCAGGCCAAAAACAGTGCCAAAATTTTTTTTTAAAACCTACAATTAAAAGAATAATAATAATAAAAAGAGTTAGATTCCTGCTGTGCCAAAAGTGATCTTTTCTGTTAGAAATTCCCAGTGTTTGGACAGGAGTTATGGCTTAAACTTTTCTGCAAGACAGATGAGTTTCTTATGCAGCTTGTGATGAAGGCAGAGCTGGGTGCCTAATTCCCACGAGCAGCTTTGTGGCACGGATAAACAACACAAGAGCAATGAGCAGGAGGTCTGCAGGCACTTTTCTGTGCAGCTACTGAGAATAATCAAAGCCACGTGGCTAAATTGCTTGTCCATGAGTTTGCAGACTCTTTTCTCCCTGCCTCACGTATGCACCAGGAGGATGGGCCACCATGTCTACCCAGCACCACCAATGCAATTCAGCACTGGCTGACCCAAATCCGGATGCACAATCACAAAGTATTGAATTGAGTGGGGGGTCCTGCACAGACTCCCTTCATCAGTCCCTTCGCAGGAGAGTATGCAAGGCCCTTAGTTTGCAAGCTCTTGCAAACACTTTGCAGTTCTCACCCTGCTGTAAAGCAACAGCTTCTAACCTCAACTGCTAAAAATATTGAGGACTTGAAATTCTGTCATTCCTACCAAGCACAGCCACAAGTAGGTGGAGGAAACGGTACTTCACCTACAGAAACTCAAGAAGGTTTGAAGATGTTTGAAAAAAATCCATATTTTCAGCTCCACAAGACTTCTTAATAATATCTCCACAGACTTTTTGATAGTTCCTCTAGAAAACCCGTTTTCACCCTTCCTTCCCCTAGGAGGTCAGGCATAGGTTTAAGCTTCTGAACTTCTGCAGAAACGCATTCAAACCCATTCCTTACACCTACCACAGCACTTGTGGTCTCCTGTCTATTGTGGAGCTCTCAAAAACCGAGAATATGAATTCTTATTCCAAGAGTATCTACAGGCCTGCCGAGAGCCCCAAAAAGCAACATGTGGAGACTGAGATATGTTACAAAGCGGCTGTTAAACTTTTAGTTTGTTCATAATTTTCAATCATGCAACTCTATAAATAAATAAATATTATAAATAAATATTCATCCTCATTCACTGCTATTTTTGTGCATCCCCAACCATATCCCCTGTCAGGTGGGCACTGTTTCCACAGGAAGGGAACACGGAGAGACAAAAAAATAAATAAAAAGGAATTGCCACCTTGTTAAAAACAACCCTGTTAAAAACAGCACACACTAGATTTTTTTCCAGCTGGGATTACTTTTAAATTGTACTTCTGCTGCAAACTTCCAAAGCACCCCAAAATCACCAAAGTCACAGCATTAATTATCACCCAGCACCTGCTGAGAGCAGACAGGCTCAGGGAGATTATTCTATTTTCCATAAAATCTGTAGGAGATACGGGGTACATATGTCCATTCCTCGTGCACACACCCTCCCGCCTACCCCTCCCATGAGCACTATTTCCAATTTAGTCAGTCCTGTTTTATTAAGGGAGATGAAATTTCTCACCCATTTCTACACTCCATCTGATGCCACAGATGCTGAAAGACATCTCTTGGATTACCATGGTATCCTTTCTAAAGCAAAGGAATTTGTTGACCAACAAGTCCTTTTTTCCTTTTTTTTAAATTTTCTTTTTCAAGAGTTTAAAGAGGAGGAGGTAACCTGTCTATCACTAGAAAGGGAACATCTGCTATAATAGTGATGCACGGTTAACGCACATGTGTCTGCCACAGCTATTCACTGCCATATCCGTGCCATATCCGTTGGCTCATCTGTGCCAATGGATGAGCACAATTCCATGTTGCACTGTTCCAGAGAGGACTGAAAAGTGCCCATTTGATAATTACTTAATGAACTCCGTTCACACTGGTCGCTACCTAGCCAAAAATCAGCACAGCAAGATATCGGGAACCAAACTGGAAGCGATTCAGACTCCCAGCAGAAAAGGGACATATAAGGTCCTAAAAATCAAGATTTCTCCATGTGAAGCTTGGTTGACAGGGAGCAGATGTGATTGCAATTACACGTGTCCCTCTCCTTGTCACGTTTAAGTACTTTCTAATGCTGCTGGATCCATCAGAAAGTTCACCCAAGCCCATGGTTGGGTGCCCATGGCATAACAGCGAGGTACAACCAGTTGAGAGAAGGCACTAAACTGCTTATTTACTACCTCATTCTAGCACTTGTACACGGTGAGCTAATCCCCCTTAGATACACTGAAGTTGCTAGTGTCACCCCAGTTGACATCAGTCCTTAAATGTCCTCTCACAGCCTACCCCATGCAATCAGCCACGTTCTTGTATCCTAAAACATGCCTACATCTCTTGATGTCAGGATAAAAGCTTGGGAGCGTCCCTAAAGCAAGTCCACTATCTCCAGTATCCTCTGTGGCACCCAGAGGCAAGGCAGAGTCTCAAAATGAGCTAGAAAGAGAACATTTCATTTGAACAATGAATAGGTAGGAGGAAACACCAGCATTGAACGGATGAAGATCTCCATTTCCCTGCTGATGGCTCCTAGCAAACAACTGCTTAGCAGTCAACATGGAAGACGTCAGGTCCCTTCCAACTTGCTCATCCCCAGTTTTCCAGTGGAGAAGGCTGAATGCCACCAAGATCTTATGCTTATTTTTTACCCATGCAACCAAGAACAGCAGCTCACGGGTCCAAACAAGTGTTTTATTCTCCCTTCTTGGGACTTGTGCCCAGCGATGTGGGTTGCACAGCTCCTTGCATCAAACCCCCTGTAGCAACAGATCCCAAATCTCTTTTAAAGCAGCTGGCACAAGAGCAATATTTCACCTACAGAGCCTTAAAAATAGAGGTGAGGTTGTTGGTAGGTGGAGAGTATGATACCAAAATATGTTTTTTTTTTCGAATTAAAAGATATACTTTCTTTAAAAGATTAAAGGTTATAAAGGGAAATTTCATTTCACAGCTCTAAACCAAGATGCCATTGAGACCCATGAGAACAACTTCCCCCATTAAACAGTATGTTAAGTCAGAAAAGTGTGCCAAGCTGAGGTACCACAATTCTGTAGTCTTCTAACAAAGACTGGTCTTGGTCTTCTAACAAAAATATAGTATATATAGTATATATATAGTATATATATAGTATTTTTGTTGTGTGTGGATGTATATATGTTTTTATATATATATATACACACACACACAGAGTATTATATATATATATACACACACATATAACAAAGTGATTGATTCCTTAAATTTAAACCCTCTCAACATTTCAAGGCCTCATTTTCAGAAAGATTACTAATGTTTACAAAAAAAACCACCTTGCTTTAGGGGTCCAACCTTCATTAGAAGAAGACAGGCAGGAAAGACAGACAGCAATCATTTCCAGCCAGAAAGACAGTGTGACAGCAAGGAGGCTGAAGGGCAGCAGAGGATCACGCAAGCCTACTGAAATCAGTAGGAGAAAAATCTCCTATTCGCATTCCCACACTCTGGCTTTGACCCAAAATCTCTTATTGCTAAATTCATTATTTCGAGAAAGTGGGCAAATTGAGTTTCCTTACAATTTCTCATTCCCTGTTGCTGTTAATTTATATTTCACACTGTACCAGGAAATCGCTCCTCATTAAAACACCGTGGGCAGAGCTGGCAGAGGGGAAGCCTACCCTGACTCATGGCCAGAGCAGAACCCAGGGCTGTTCTGCCAAAACTGCCAGAGATCCCATTCCTCCCATTAAGAACACGTTTTTTTCAAGTCTCCTCTTAAAAGAGTTGGCTTCCTGAAACCCAAGAAGCAAGTGCTTTACAGTGCCACATTTGGAAAGAAAGTGGGTGCAAATCAGAGCTATAAAAGCCACCTGCTTCACCTCTCCACATTAACACTGAGTTATAATAAACACCATGCACAGTAACCCATCTTAGCAGTTAGTTAGGGCAGAATATTATCTTTCCATTTTGCCGACTGATAGGATCTACGATGTGGTCAGAGCTTTCTGTGATCGCATACATTAAGCCTGTTTCTAATAAATATAACCAGCTGTTGAGAAATGGAGAAGGAAGTCAGTCCACAGTGAAAAAAATAGCAAGGGTATTTATATTCATAACTATGCCTGGACAAGAATTAATATCTTTGCATACACAGAAACTACAAGTGAAATGTCACTCCAAATAGGGAGACCAAAAAGAATCACATTTGGCATGGAAAACCACACGGAGAGGAAGAAAGCCCAGTACTGCAGTTATTCCAGGTATTTTTAAGTTTTGGCACATTGCTGTTCTAAAAACTTGCTAAATATCACAGGCAGAGAACAGATAGGGAGTTTTTGGTCTAACAAGTTAAGATGCCTAAAGCTGGTATCCTTGTATGGTCTACGGAGTCTTCTTTGGGGAAGGGTTTAAATTAAACACCCCAAAATGAGCTGTGGAGGAAGCTGGCCCTCTCTTTTGGCTGTATAGGGAAACTAAGAGATCAGCCTCTCAGTTTTGACGCCTACACCTAGATAGTGTGAATACCTCTCCACCACAGCCTCAAGATCACGGGTCTCTTTCCACCAACATTAATAGAAACATGTTCCACCTCCAGACCTCATGACCAGAGCGGATTTTCACAACTATTTCTCCTGTGCTGGGTGCTTGGCAGTCTCGACTGTCATTGGAAGCTGGTGGATGTGTCTGCTCAAAAACCTCTCCTCACTCAAGGCTCCTTGGTTAGGAAGGAAGGAGCAATCAGAGCGTCTGAATGCTGATAGTTGTCCTGCATGAAGAGGGCTTTTGATCAAGTCAAAATGCCCACTGGGAATTTAGGGCTCTCAGGTCAGACAGCATATCCTACCCATTCTTCGTCTCCTGAACACATATAGATCCCCTATTCATTCGAAAAATAAAACAAAATCTAACTGGAGCTGGAAGGAACTGGCAAAACTGCCTTTTCATTATTTACTTTCAAGTCAGAAAAATAACAGTTGTCAAAACTGAAGCCTTTTGTAGGAAATGTGATAGAATTCCTAGTGGAAGAGCTTCTCAACTTGAACTTGGGATTTCTGATAACTGGAAATCAAAGAGATACCTGAATCTGTCCTAAAACAGGCAAGCACAGCAGCCAGGACACAGGCAGGTGGGTCTGACTACACACATGAACTAACAAAACAGCTTTGGCATCTTGCTCCAGTTCCACCTATCCAGCTCTTCTGCTGGACCAAATTCAGCTGCTCCCACTTGAGAAAACGCCCTGTTGGTTTTAGCCTTCTCCACATCTTGAGACACATCCATGCTCAAGCTGAGAGAAACTTCCTACACCAATCCTGGTCTGTCAGTATTAGGATCTCTAATTTAGAGCTATTTTCGCCTGCTATTGTGCTCTGATCAGTTCCGCTTACGAAAACACCTATGACACTTGCCAGGAGCAACCAGGGCTTCCCACCCTTGCTAACTGTACATCAAAACAACTACAGCAAGCAGATGGGTATCTTCAAAACATCACATTAACACCCTCGTAGCCCAAAACAGAATAGATGTCTAAATACCCACTGGCTTCTCCTGAATTCCAGTCAGGTCTCCCTCAATCCCTCCTCTGTTCTTGGCCTCATCCCTCCTCCGGAATTCAAGCCTTTGCCCCAGAGAAAAGCACCCAGCATTTAAACACAGAGCTTCCAGAAGAGGAAAGCTATCCTAACCAGAGCAGCTACATGCCCTGTGGATGAATCTCATCTGTTCAGTCTTCCTCTATGAGATATTTATCATCTTCTCACAGGACACCATAAATCTCCATGCTGAAGGCTTTACATTCAGGCAGCATTCCCAGAGGCATCCAAGACAACCAGGACCTTAATTTGTAAATGCAGCAAAACGAGAAAGGTCTTTTATCTTCCGGCAGGGCAAAACACACTTGTATCCCTAAGTATCTATTGGATCCAGTCTTTGTCAGGTAAACGGATTCTGTTGAAGGACTAAGGCCACACAGCTCTAAATAACTGCCCTATAGCTCAGGAGCAAAGACAAGAGCTGGATTCAAATTGGAGTACAACCTTTCCTCGAGTGTGTTTTCAGGTCATTTAATTTCACTCCCGGATACAATGAAGAGGTTACTAATGAGTCTTCTCTACTCCATTCTCTGACATTTTCAAGAATCAATTTCCTGCAGACATTTATCAGTATTAACTGAGAGTGAAAAAGAGGTGAGCTAACGTTTATCCAGTGAATACAAAAGAATTGAAAGCCTGATTCCTTATTTCCAGATTACCCAATTGGACCTCTTTCAAGCAAACAAAAGAAAATCTTCTTCAGATAAGTGATTAAATCATCTCCAAAGATGAAAGACGACATCTCCCAGCTGTGTCCATTAGAACCAGGAATTGAGGATAAACAAGTACCAGCTGAAGCATTTTGTTAGTGTACAGAATACATAAGTTCTTGCAATGAAGTTACAAAATGTGGTGACTAACTCCTGGTATACGAGTGCCTAGCTCTTAGGATTTCCATTCTATGAACATGATCAGATTTCCACCCGGTTGAGTTCTAGCTCACTCTCCCGATTACAGTATCAAAGATCAAATACAGACCCCAATAAACATTTAAAGAAAGAATTATTGAGGTGACAAGGGGCCTCTGTTACTCTCTGGTCCTAGAGAGAGAGTAGGAGGTTTTTGGATTCCCTCCTCAAAGCTGAGCCAACTTTGGCCAGGTTGTTAAGGGTAACGTCCAGGCAAGGTTTGAATGTCCCCAGAGATGGAAACCATCACCCTTCTCTGCCACCCTGCTTCAGAGTTTGACCACCTTCACAGGGAAGGTGGTCACAGCTGTGTAACTGGAATGTCCCTTAATGCAACATATGCCCATGACCTCATGTCTGGCACAACTTCTTCTCAACTGCCATTCAGTAAATACTTGAAGACAGCACTGAGATCCCTATTGCCCTGTACTAGATCTCAGCCTCTACTTGTATGTCCCAGCTCCAGCCCTGAGCACGTTGGTGGCACTACTAGGCTCACTCCCATCTGTGACCATCTGCCTCGTACTGGGGACCCCCAAAGTGCAGCCAGTGCCCAACTGTGGTCTCAAGTGAAGTAGAAAGAGGGGAAAAAAATGAAATCCCTCAACCTGACAGCTGCAGTGTTGCTAATACAGCCCTGGATATGATCAGCTTTCCCCACAAGCTCATCCAACCTCACACTGCAGAGGGATTTAATAAAATGAACGTACCTTGTGTTCCAAGCATCTTTAAGTGAGGAAATCAATAGTTAACTGGCAGATGTTGACCTATGAGACCCAAAGTGCATCAGGAACAGAATCCAGGCGCCTGGCTTCAATTCTCTCTATATGAGAGTCCACAGAGGGATGAGGCCTTCCTCCTTCCACTGGATTTACTGCTCCTGAACCCCAAGGAAATCAGGCAGCAGTTCAGGAGACTCCACAAGTATCAGTCAGCTCTCATACTATTTTGTAACCTGTCCAAAGGCTTTGTTATTTCTCTATCTAACAAGCAAGACTACCAACAATTGGTGCAAAACTCGAACACATTCTCCATCTCCTTAGCTTTCTCTTCTCCCCTTTACTGTTCAGTACTTCAAAGCCCATAAGATTTGTGACTTATTTCCATTTGCTACAGCTCTTTCAACATAGAAGATGACTGATTGGAAGAAGGATGCATCTCTTGTTAGCACTGACTTGAGGTAGCCTAGGGAACTTGTAGGCATTTCAGATAAAATGAATTAGTGAGAAAAAGTAAGAAATAGGGGTATAAAAAACAATAGGTCTGAAATAAGGAGGAAAAGAATATTCCCTCCATTCTGGAGGCCACAGCTTCTGTAGCTAACCATCTGCTTCCTAAAATAAAAGTCACTGCAAATTTCTGACTTATCTTACTTGGTTATTGTAAAGATGAGGCTAATAGCTCTCTGCACACCTTGTTAGAGAAGACCATGAATGAACCGAGTTGTGACATGCTCCATTTACAATTCAATTTAGCAGGTCAAAGCAGCAGCAGAGAACATATTACTGAAATATGTGCTCCTGCTGGGGCTGCCATAATTGAACTGCAGATCACCAGATGCAACAAAAGAGAGCCAAATCTGCTAAAATAACATTATTGCACTTTGTAAAATGCCTCAGCTACCAAAAATAAATAAATAAAACACAACTGAAAAGGGTAGTCAGGCAGGACTGCAAATTCTCTCCAGATTTCAGGGCTTGTAGGACTAAAAAGCTAAGGAGAAACCAAAGAGAGGTGGCTTGCTGCCTGTTAAAGAGATAATACTGACATCATGCAGGCACATGCACCCCTCTTGCCCTCTACACTCTCTGCCTTGAGGAGAGCTCACACCTCGGCATCAGAGGACCCATTTCTCCCTAGGTGCACCTCATTTAGCAGAGGTGACGCCGACCTCCATGCCAGCACCCATCGTCATCACTGGTGCATTCGGATGGAAATCACCATCGAAGCAGGCGGGTGCTGCAATGGAAATTCCCACACCATGCTGACACGGAGCCTGGGCTCTTTCTGGCTATTAGAGGCCCCGGGGGTCTTTCTGCAGTGCTAATAATGTCCTGGAGCAGCTCTGCCTCCTACAATTACATCCACCCTCCTTCATCCAGCACAGAGGAAAATGAAGCCCCTTTGGGAGCCTCGGATTCAGGAGAAAATAGAATGGGATGAGAGCGGCTCCCCAGGCTACCCGCCGCAGTAAAATCCACTCTCCTTCAACAACTCCTGGCATTGCATCTTTAACCTGCTCTTAAAAACCTCCATTAAAAGAGCCCTCAAATAGCATAACCATTGATCCCAGTGCTTCTGACCTTACTGATGGAAGGACTTCCAGAGTATTAGCCATAGTCCTCTCTGATGCATTAGAAACCCATTACTGACTAACGATGGACTATTCCTTTTCCCTTTACAGTATGCACTGGGCTATTCCCTTTCTCTCTGCATATTTGGAGGCTTGGGGAAGGCAGTTATCTTTTCTAGTCAAGCAGGTCCAACTGTTTTGGTCTCTACAGGTGGAGCTAAGGAAAGGGACCTGGAAATGGACCTAAGGATATGGACTATCATTTTGCTCCAGGAAGCACCTTGCTGGACACATCATCCCTGATGAGGCCTTCCCAATATAGAGCAGTAGGAGGACTGAATCCTCTTAAGGATGCTGCTCCTGCTAACATGTCCCCAGTCTCATGCTTGTCCTTCTCAAAGACTCATGATGTTGTCCTTCCATTCAGCTTGCATGTTAGCCCTTCCTTTAAGCATTATCTTAATTAAAACTACTGACATCATAGAGAAAGGGGGATTTAAGATTAAAGAATATATTATTTATTTTTATTTTCAGATTTTAGAAAAGATTTTTATTTTCTGTAAGCTTTTTTCTAAGATTTTATTATTATTATTTTTGTGTCAGGTTTAGAAACTGAGGAAAGGGGCAAATGAAGGCTATTAAGCATAAAGGCCTCAGCATCAGCTATGGCTAAAGAAGTCTCAGAAAAGCTGATTGTCAAAAAAAAAAAAAAAAAAAGACTGATTTAGGCAGGTCCTGAAGGTTTCTGTGGGGGTGATTCCCTAAGCGTCTGTTCCTAGACCCTGTTAGAAATAAGACATTTAACTAAATTGACACTTTACCAGGCCTGAAATAGGCTGCAGTCACTGAAGTCTCCAGATACTTTAAGCAAAATTGCTGTCCAACCACCCTGCATCTGGACAGATCACTCACACCAGACAAAAAAAAAAATCTGCATTTGCCTTTGCTGATCTGATCTTATTTCTGCCCTAGCACCAGGCTCTTTATGCACTTTGTCAAGATTAGTCTAATTCTGGTTTCTGATGTGCCTGCAGCTCCCTCCTGTTCAGTGCCTGCAAGTTTAACAAGCATGGTTTTTATTAGGAGCAATGGTAGACAGGATAAACACCAAATGCATATTTAAAAGAATTAATTGCTGTTATTATTCTTGCAGAAGTGTTTACAGGATTCTCTCGTACCATCTATCGCCCAAGATACAGATGTCAAACAGATTCAAGGTTGAAGGATGGGAGAACAGCCAGCCAGCAAGTCCATTCCTGAGATTTTTTTTTTTTAGCCTCTCACTTTTGGCAGCAAACACCCGCAAAGCAAATTCTAAAATGCTACTTTGTCATGATACTTGACACAAAAAAACAAGGGTTTCTTTGCAAACTCAGTGGGGGAGAGCATCACCAGCCAGCGCTGGCAGCTGAAACATCGCCAGCAAGAGAGGCCATGGGTGAAGCCTTCAAAGGGGAAGACAAACAGCACAGAATGAAGTTGAAAGGGAAAAGAGTCAAAGGAGGATGAGCTGTGCTAACAAGAGCAGGCAAAAGCACCGAGGATGCAAACAGACCAGACAGGCTGCATCTTTGAGGGGTTATGTGAAAAATTGGCAAGGCCAGAACTTGGGTGTTTTCCTTTGTCTTCCACAGAGCTTTCTCCCTGGTCGTCCTTACCTAAAGGACTAAGGAACCTTTGGGCCAAGTTTACTGCAGAGCATCTCTGTCTAAATTCAAATAGGGGTTTATTTAAAGGTGAAATTACTCTTGCTCAGAGCAAATGTCTCGTTGGAATATTGCAGACAAGCCCAAGGCTCGCATTAGCATCATACCGGTCTACATCCAAGTCCATACATTAAGCAACCCTATATCACACGGCAGATTAGACTCAGTCTGAGTCTAGGAAAACCCTACATGGTCAGTCACTGCAGGAATATGTCCTACCCTCAACATGACAGGTGGAAGATGCAGGATCAGCATGTCTCCAAAGCCAAGCTAGTCATTCTGTGGTCCACCAGGAGGGCAATGCTCACACCAGCAGATGCAGGAGGAGGAAGCTAAAGATAGGAACCTTCACAAAATGGGTATCAAAACACAGGGTAGAACGTTTCCCCACGTGAAAGCCCAAAGGAGTTGTTTTATTGCTCTCTGGCGTCACAAGTAGCAGGCAATGACAGTCTAAAAAGGCATTTGTGAAGGTGGGTGATCCAGGTATCCCTCCTCATGGGCCAGCTGGACCCAGGCTGAGGACAACAGCAAGGAGAGCTCTGAAGTGGTAGACAACCAAGAGCTCCTGTTACACTGAAATTGCCATCCTGAAGGCAGAGAAACGACAATGGCATTAAGCACAAATTATTAGTTAATAAAAGTTGCATCAAAGCAGCTAAAGATTTGGCTTACGCAAGGTCCCCTTTTCTGCCTGTGGGCAGCTCTGACAAATCTCATGTCGCTGTTGTTGCAAAAAGGCATTTTCTTTGATGTTTGTAGCCCTGGCGCAGCAAAGATGAGTGGTTATATAATAACTCTGCTATGCTTGCCTAGGGGAAAGTCATGAGACTACCCTGTGGCTATTTCCTCTCAGTACCCATTACCGGGACTAAATCACAAAGCAGCAAACTTGCAAACAAAAGCAGCAAGTTGTTTCTATCCAGCACCAAAGGCCAAATTTCTCTGCACATGTATTGATAAAGGCACTGCAACTGCTTCATCTCCTGATGCTTTCCAACAGCCAGCAGGCACATGCTCAATCCCCAAAATATCCATGGGCACTGCCCATAGAAAGCTATTTTTCCCCTACTCCTTTTCCATATAATCACCTGTGGCAAGAACATAAGGACGTGCAGTGAAAACAGGACATACCTGGAATGAGATGAGATCCTGGGCCCCCAGATGAGAGAAAGGAGGAGGAATATTCCCAACTCATCTTTCCAGAGCCACAGCACCCCTAACATTTCTGCAGGGATGTCCAGTAGATGCCTCTGAAAACAACCAAAGCACCCTGGGAGCACCTTAAGTTAATTTTCTTACAATTGTTTGTGACTGAGGAAAAGGCTTTTTTAACCTCTCCCACATCCTCACTCCTTAAAAATAAATGTGAATAACTATCCATCATATTGGCAAGAGCTGCACAATGATTACGGCGCTTGGGTTTCGCCGGTGCAAGGTGCTCCAGAAATAGCAAGCTCCTGCTGTACAGCTGTTCCTGCATCTCGCTGTACTTCAGAGCTTCTTCAAAGCAGGACCACAGTCAGCTTTATCTGCCACCCTCTCGAGTGAGCAGAACATTTCCTGGAAGTTCACAACAGCTCTCACCAAGAACAACCCAAAGTTCATGCTTTCCCCTGGCTCAGCTCTTGCTGGGTGCAGAAATAGGCCATGCGAGAGCACTAAGCTTGCAACTCTCCTACGCCACGCTGCATGAGAAACCTGTTTTCATACAGTTTCCAGCCTCCTTTCTCAATCCAAAAGAGATTTTTCTGAAATGGAGACTGAACAGTTTGAACCATTGGTCTGGCCAGGAGACGGATGCACCAGACAGACACCATGGATGGGAAAACAGCTAGGGAAAACAGGACTTCCCAAATCATCAGTGTTTGCATCAGTGTTTTCCACGGTGGTGTTTTGCAGGCAGCAGACCACATGGCTTCACATCCAGGACACATGCTAACAAAAACAACAAACATTTCCAAGCACAGGAATAGATCGTGACACAGACGCTGCCCACAGCATCAATAACACGGTCCCAAAAGACAGTCTGACTGAAACCACACGGGGCCTCACTCCTGCTGTGACCAGACCAAGGCAGTCATTTGCTGCAGGCCAAAGTCAGTCACAACGGACATTATACCAAGGTATAAAGCCTGCATTCAACTACCCTCCACCAACTTTCTCGTGGGGCAAAGGAATGTCCTTTCCTTCATATAGGTCAAGTCACAGTCCACTCTCCGTGATAAATAACGGCCGAGTTTCAACTCTCCCCCACGCCGTCACGGATTTAACAACACGTCCAGAGGACTAATGTGTATTCATTACTCACTTCCTCAACTGTCCGCAAGTTTTAAAATAATTAACTGCTCACAAAGTTGCTTTTATTGGCGCAAAAACAGGCTCCTTTATAGGGGAGCCAAGAATGCCGTAACCCCTGGAGCATGACGAACTGCTCAGCAAGAGCAAGACGGGCCTCCTTGGGTGTAACTGTTGATTTCTGTAGCTAGCTGGGCAAAGATGCTATTGCAGAGACAGTCACCCCAACAGCAGACAGATGCAAGACTCTGCAGGCACTAGTGTTTTGAGGATGGGCCTCCTCCTCTCTGCACAAACTGGGGTGGCAACAGATCGATTATTTCCACTTTATGCCTGTTTTTATCCTCCAGGCACCATCACGCTGTAATCTATAAAAGCCACCTCCAAGCTGGAGGGCGTTGCAATGACCCAGACACGCAGGCAACAGCTCCATCCTCACAGCACAGTCCCTTGCCATGAGTCAGAGATGCAGGATGAGAACCCAACATGTGAAACAGAGCAAACAACAGGAGGAAAGAGGAGGAGGAGATGACAATACACCACCCACCAAGCTCAGTTCCTGGTGTACCATCATCCCTTCTTGTCTTTTAGACAGCAGTTGTACCAGGCAATTACTCCGTCTGATCTTTCATTAGCGCTCCCATGAAGATTAACGTGAGTAAAATTGTTTCCCCTGTGGCAGGCAACTTAGCACCAATTTACTCTCATTGCTGGCAGGACAACAGGAGAGACTGGGACAAAATCTGAACCACAGGGGGTATGATTCCAGCCTTCCTAGTACAGCACTGTGCAAAGGTTGCGTGCTGCAGCATCCATCACTGAGGGTTGCTGTCCCCCTTCCATTCAACACATCTGCAGTAAGTTGTGACCTTCACAAAAATCCCTAAGGCTCAAGACAACCCTGCAAGCAGGTCAATAAGCAAGTGAGGAAGCTAAGTACCAAGGTAAGGTAGGACAGCAGGACACAGGAGTTACCAGAGCTCATCTCATTCCTTTGCACCCAGCAACATTTCCCAGGTAGGCATTAAAAATGGTACAAAGCAGCTCTCATTTGGCATCTTCTCCTTAATAAACTTTAGTGGAGATGGAAAAGAGAAGCATGGAGGTGAAGACAATCCAGGCATGAAGAAGTCAACTCATGAACACCCTCCAAGTTACCCTCCTCAAGTGAAAAAGCCTGCAGAGAGGCTAAACAGGCTCTGGCACACGGGTTGCCACAGAATTTTTTCACTTTACAAATTTTAAAGCACCTCTTCAATCTCTTTTTCTTGTTACTCAGTGAAAAGAACCATTGGCAGATAGTCAAGATGCCCTAAGGGTAGGCAACTGCATTGCTATCAGAAGCAATTGCTTCTCCCACTCTGTTCAGACCACAAGAGATCTTGGGCTCCAAGAAGTAACAAGGGAAGACAAACGCATGAAACAGCCTGGAGAAATATTTGTATTTTACATTATGTTAACATACCGTCCTCCACCACCACCCTGAAAGAAGTTTTCCAAGCAGGATCTTGCCTTCTTCTGGCAAGGGTAAAATTGCTCGTTGTCCTACAGGCCATACAGATATCAATCCCTTCTGCTTTTATCACCACTAGCAGAGCAGCACACCATGTCCAGAGCACCCTGCTGCTGTTTTCCCTCTAAGCTGCCCCAAATAGCCAGCCTTGCACCTCCATAGAACCCTGCAAAACCCTGTCTCCCACCCAAAGCCACCTACTCTACCCAAGTTTGAATAAAACAGTTCAAGTTCACTGAACTGTTCACTGCAAAGAGGTGAGTCATGGCTGTGGTCTTGAAATTGTCCCTTAAGGAGAACATTGTCTCGAGGAGGTAGACATGGGGGGACAGCTAATCTGCTGTAGTTCTGGTTTAACTTGTGACCTTGGCTCTCTCAGACCCTGAGCTCCTCAGATCATCTCAGAGCCACCTCTCCAAGTTTTTCCAGCCTGTAGCAAGGAGAGAATCGGTTGCCTGATATTTCAATTAATAGCTACCGTAGTTCAGTTCATTTGGAGAGAGGACAGACGAACAAAAGAGGAGGACGTTGCTCACCCTCTTCCTTTGTAAAACACAGACTTGTCTCCTGCCCACCCTATAATTTCCATCACATGGAGTAGGTCCAATTTGTCATTATCTTATGCTTTGGTGATTAACATCTCAATGCAGGACACACCTAAGACACCTCCCGTTAGAGTCTGCTTACTGCTTATAGCGACAATACAGCAGAGATAATGCCCACCTGAAACACAGGGCAACGGAAAAATAAAGCCTGATTTACAGATCTGAGGCCAGAAATAAGACTGTCAACTGCCTTTCTGCAAGAAGCTCATCCAAACATTTCCTGTGACAAAGAAACCTGGATTAGCTGAGCTATCCAAGGCACTTCAGCTCCCATTTCAGC
>NW_010588600.1:373791-386851 GCF_000705375.1 Tinamus guttatus | reverse complement strand
TTTTTTTTCTCTATGGTTTGCTGCAAGGCTAAAGAGATGTTTTAACCCAACTGAGATACAGTGACTGGAATCTAAGATGAGTTGATTAAAGGCTGATTTCAGGAGCAATTAACATTTGATTTAGTCATATTGCCAGGGAACATGTACTCTGGAGATCACAAACAGCCCAGATCTAAGCTCTCATTTAAAGATTAAAAAGCTCTTTCTAATGCAGGAATTAAGCATGAAGGGCAAGCCCAAAGCTCACCAAAGAAAGAAACACTGTCTCCTCCAGCAAAGATGGTTGGGCCTCCCTCTAGCAACAGGAGCAGCATCCCCTCTGCTGCCATTGCCATACATTGCCAAGGGCTTCCAGTTCTTCCACACCCGTCCCGCACAAGGCAGGCACCGGGAACGCTGCAGCCATGAGCTCCTGGGGCCACGTCACACTCCTTTCTGGACCAGGCAGCCTTCTGAAGGCTGTAGGGAGCATGTGAAGGACATAGGAAAGGCCAGACTAGACTGGGACTTGAGGGAGGTCAACTGAGTGGGGTGAAGAGGGACAGCTCACACAGGCTCCCAAAGAGGGAGAGAGGCTGGATCTTTTCCAGGGGACTCCTCTCCCTTTGGGCCTTCCCTGCAGGGCTCTCTTTATCCTGAAGCCTCCCTGGAGGCTGGTGCACACAGCAAACTTCCTCAGCTGTACAGGGTGTTGGGAAGACCGCGTTTTGGAGCCCCTTTCCAAAGGGCTGCAATGGGAACTGCAAGGAGGAGGATGCTTGTGATCACTACAGCAGTTTTCCTATCTTTTTAAACTATCCCAAACATAGAACTTCCATTAGGGCCAGAGCTTTTAAGGCTGCAGGCAACATCAATTCTTCCAGTTCCCATTCTCTTCAAGACACTCCTGAACAGAAACAGGAATGAGGTAAGCCTTGACATTTCTGGGACTTCTGAGGCAAAAAGAAGGAAAGGAAGGAAAGGGCTTGTCAAAACAAACAAAAAGCCTTCCCCACCTCCACAAATTAAACATAGAGAGGAGAACTGCAGTCTGAAGGTGTTGAATAGGTTTTTTTAAACTTTGCTTATGATTATTGTAGTGAAAGATGAGTGTGGAGATCCTCACTAATGAGATATGAGTCACAAACAATACTATTTTTAAGCTTAGTAATTTTGCAGTTATCGTCTGCCATGAAAGAAAAACAAACAACAATATATATATACCTAAACCTTACACTACTGCACTCCCAATTCCCTCCTTTTCCCACTCCCCATGTGAGTTCCACATTTGAGTTCTACAACTCAAAACGAACCAAAGGAATTTCCCCCTACATTCATCACTTGTCCATCAGGGCTGGCAATTTTCAGCCTGAAGAATTACACTTCCAGCTGTGTAGGCACGCGAGCTACTCAGTTACTGCCTGGAGACCGTGGAATGCTTCTGCTCAAGCCATTTCTGCAGGAGAAGATTCCTGAGCTCGTGGCTAAGAGCTGTGCTGCCCCTGGAAAAGCTTCTTCTTCACAGCACAAATCTTCACTACAAGAATAACCTCTAAAATGTTTCCAAAACCTTAAAATTTTGCCAGATCCACTGCAGAGTTACAAGGTTGGCACCTCACTGACATAGGTAGGCATAAGGCACCAAAAATATAGTTGTTGTGTTTTTCTCTTAAATGCTGGAAGGTATCCAGTGAACGTACAGACTTCCGTCAAGAGAGGCATTTAATCTTGGGTCACATGCCTCAAAAACTGAAGAATCTGCATATTTCAAGATAAACTGCCCTTGCGACTTGCCATCTGAGCTGTTAAAAGAGATGAAACTGGAATTTTCTTCCTGGTTTTAACTGCTTTAGCAATTTTTCCTCTATTAGACTTGTAAAGGTCTAATCCTGCAGCAATCCCTTATCCTTGTCTTGCTGTGTACAAGCAATGACAAAATGTGAGCATATTTTGGGCATTGTTACATAGCAGCACTTGCACGAAGTGCTGCAACAGATGAGATGAAGAGGATGAGACAGTGGCCACAAACTTTCCCAGAAGGTGCAAGAAGTCCCCACGTACCCATTTGTTTGTACAGAGGCAGATTTTTCTAAGCAATTTTCATTCCACTGAGAAGCTTAAGCCCTTGTCCCAACCCGCAAATCTACACACCTGGATCTACACACCTCATGCCTGCTCTTCACTCACTGCGAGCACCAGCACCTTGTGAAACTGCCTGGACAACCACAAGGTCTCAACACCCTCTTGTACCTTCTTCAACCTTCTTTCCACGCAAGGGCCCTTCCCTTGAGTATGCACACCTGGGAGGCACAGGCCGTTAGCCCCAGGATAGCCTTTTCTGTCTCATTTTCAAACAAACATTTAATAGAAACTGAAGCCTATTCTATTGAATCGAGTGACAAGAGTGCTGTACAAAAAAGAAAAGTCACAGACCCTCTGCTGCTAAAATCCCAATTACAATTAGCTGTATTTGCAGACCCTGAAAGCTCCTTCCAGAAGAGTGAAGGGGCAATGAAGTCACCCAGCTAAGTGTGAGCACGGGCTCTAAGCTGTCATACTCTGGACCTCTGCCTTGACCCGCAGTTGACCACAGGAAGGATGGTGAACCACAGGGTTGACCAAAGAGAGCAGAGAGTTTCTAAAAGGTGAGGGCCCAAGATCTAAGTCTCCTTGTTACCTGGCTGCTTCACGGTGAGGGTGATGATGCCAGAGAGGTCCTCCGCGCGCTTGTACCAGTGATCGCTGGGGTCCAGCAGCCACTCCTCCACGCGGCAGTCGTAGGCCCCGCTGTCCCGCACAGTAGCGTTCTGGATGGTGAGGAGGTAGAGGCCTGGGGACGGGCTCTCCAGGTGCAGCCGGGTCCTTAGGTCACTCAGCGCTGCCACCTCCCCGTAGCGCAGGATGCTCTGCCGGCTCAGCTGGGCCACGGCCTCCTTCTCCGGGTGTCCCGGCCGCCAGACGTACCACTCCACGGAGAGCTGGGATGAGGCGCTGGTCCGGCTGCTGACCAGGCATTCCAGGGTCACCCACTGGTTCTCCAGGATGGTCACATTCTTGTGGGTTTGATTCACCTGCAGACGGTTATCTAAGGAAAGAGGCAAATAGAAATAGGTGACTGGAGGCTCCAAGTGTCCTTTGTCTCTCCACAAGCCCAAGATGGGCTTATAGTTTACAGGCTCTCCTGAAAATCTCAGACTTGTAATAAGCAAAACCAGCAAAGCCTCCTTCTGAACAGGAAACCAGGACGGTTACAATCTCCTAGTAAGACCTGGGAGGTCCTAAAAACACAGACAAGAGAAACAAGGTCGCACCTCAGTCTTTTCTCCTTCTTTCTGGGAGCTGGGAACTAGCCCAATTCTACTCAAACCAGCAAGCACTCCTCCACTAGGTAAAGGCAGAAAGAAACAACACTGAGAATGGACAACTAATTACACGGAATCACCACTACAAAAGGGAAGTGGTACTAGAGTTAAGGGCAAAGTCACATGCAATGCATCATTGCACTGAAAATGTCCCTGGTTTTTGCTCCACAATGTCACTGATACACTGGGGCTGGTTGCAATCAGCTTTTTTATGTGAAATGATGTGTCATACACTCCTAACTCCTTCATGATTTCTTTGGAAAGGCATAGTTTGGACTTCCCTGGTATGGCCCCTACAGTAAGAAATGGGCACCAATTTTATCAGAGGGAGGTGGGTGATGCAGTGGAAGGGGATAAATCACATCTTTCCCTTCTCTGGCTGTCCCAGACTCATCCTAGGAATTTGCATATGGAAGTGAAGAGCTGGGACTGGCAAGGAGCAACACGCTCCAGCCTGCTGCACTTGCTGTGTGACCTGGCATAGCTACACGCAGCGTACTGGGTAGTGATCGCGTTCAATATCCTTGCTGCACACCAGGTATATGCAGTTTATGGCTAACCAGCAAGGCCCAGACAGAGAGTGTTTCAGCCCTGCTATCCAGGTAAACCCTTCTACCTGATGGATTTTTATTCTCCAGAAACAGGGAACCAAGAGCAAGCTGGAACAAGACAGGTTTCCTTGGGAGGTAGTGATGCTTGAGCCAATAAGCCCACATTGGGTCCAGGCAGCTCTCAAATATGCTGTCTGTCTCCCTGTCTCTTGACATGAAGTAAGGCTCTATCCTCAGCTTATTAAGGCCATCTTTAGCTCTTTCATCAACCCATCTTTACTGATGATGTACTCTGCCATGGAAACCGCCACCAGAACACATTTCTTCTTTCCTGGCAGCCAGCTCCCCACTTCACTAAATTCATTGTGCACATCTCATATGCACACTGTTCACTGTGCCTGTGAGGCTACAGAGAGAGAGTAAAATTACACTGTGTTCAAAAAAATAAAAGCACTTTCCTGGACAGGCACATACCAGTTCTCTTTCATTAGGTTGCCACTCAACACTTGTGCTATGTGATGCTCTTGAGGATTAAAAAAAACCCACGGTGTCTAGATACACTAGTCCCCCAGGTTGTGGGGAACCAACAAGTGTTATGTGGGAACACACAAACCCACGACACCCCAGCCAAAATGGAGAAGGGTTACACTGAAGGGCGAAAACAGCCCAGAATCAAGCAGTGAGGGAGCACATGGGCATGAGGATGAGGATGTGACATGGTCTCTTCTTTGGAGATGAGGCTGTAGTGGGAGGAAGACTAAAGGATCCTTGTTGCTCCAGAAAAGCTCAGAGAGCTCCATGAGGCACGTATGAGACAACTGACACTGAGAGGGCCGGGGTTCACCCCTGGAGCACCCCAGCAGCGAGGCGCACACTACCTGGCTGCTTGACAGTGACCTCCGTGCGCCCGGACACCTCCTCTGCCAGCTTGTACCAGGCGTGGTTGGGGCTGAGCAGCCACTCCTCCACGTGGCAGTAGTAGCTGCCGCTGTCGCGCACCTCCGCCCGCTGCACCGTCAGGCTGAAGAGCCCCCCGGACGCGGAGCGCTCAAACTGCAGCCGGCCCCGCAGCCCCTCTTCTTCCGCGTACGTGCCGTACTCGAAGGCGGAGCTGTGCGTGGTCTTCAGGATGAGCTTGCCGTCGGCATCGGAGGGCTTGTGCACGTACCACAGCACGGCGAAGTGCGAATCGGGGCTTGTCTGAGACTTCACCGAGCAGTTGAGCGGGATGGGCCTGTTCTCCACCAGAGTGATGCTCCTCTTGGACTTGCTCACTTGCAGCTTGGTTACTGGCGGGGCGGCAGAGAAACATGAGAAGAGGTGAGTCATGAGCAGAGAAATAAACTGTTTCAGAGAGGAACACAAGGAGTCCTCCCCCTGCAGTCATGGGTGCCCTAGTCTGGATCCCACTCCCACCAGACCTTCAGGACATGGATATTCAGACGTTCTCCTACCATATCTTCTCTCTTTTTTCTTTTTTTCCATCTCCCTTCTACTCCTGGATCTTCCCACCCGCTCCCTCAGCAAGAGACCTGTTTTTTCTTCTTTAATATAGTCCCCTTCTTAACTCATCATAGTTTAAGGTATCAATATAGCAAGAAGGTTATGCCCAAACTCAGTTTTCCAGTCTCTTCAGACGCAACAACCCTCTAGGGACTATGTTTTTTTCTTTCCACGGTGAAACCACACCAGCTTAGGCCAATGAGCTTTTGACCCAAACCACAGAAACCCATTTCCAGGAAGAATGACTTAAATCTTTTGTCATAACCCAGCCATCTCAGTGACTTGTAACCTCCAGACATGCAATTGTGAGGACAGCAAATAGGAGCAAAACTGAAGAAAATAATCACTCTGGAAATGAGCAGCAGGGAACCTTCTCTGCTCTGCATTTTGCACCTAGGACCAGCGATCAGGAGCTCTATCTCTGTGTCTGCCACAGACTCCCTGCACGACCTTGGACAAGTCACAGGCAGGTCATCTCTCAGTTTCTCAGTGTTCATGTGGATCTCACACTCTTAGCTTCGGGGTCAGACAGTGTAAAGGAAACAGTAGGTTGTCATTAATCTTTGTCCATGCAGGAAGACAGTCAACTAGTTTTATATTTCTCGCTCCCTGCAGGAACAGGAAATGAAGCCTTTCCCAGGCTGTGTTCAGGCTGTTTCTATTGCAGTGAACCTTAATCCAAGGCATTCACATTTGCACATGGAGGACACAAAGCGCCCTCCTGTGACATTTATATTTGGTATGTCCTGGAGTCTTGTGAGCTAAAGAAGATGTGGGCAGAGCTGTTTCTGACTAGACACATCTATTTATGTGAGTGGCATCTTCCTTCCTTCAAGCCTCTTTCCACAACAGGGACCAGCACTCATCGTGAACACAAGAATGCAGGAAACTGCATTCCAATAGCTATGAGGGATAAGGCTGATGTTTGAGCATTAAGGACATTACTGAATCTGAGTATATGCACAAAAACAGGGCAGACCATGCGCACTCAGGATTTCGAGGAAACAGGGACAATATGTGACAGTACCAGGCAGGCAGCAGCTCCCCCGTGATGTCCTGCATGTCAGGACTAAGCAGCTCCTGGCACAGCTGCAATGGAAAGCACTGCTATTCAGGCATCAGCTACAAAGGGCCATCCTGGCAAACAGTGGATTTTCAATGGCCAAGAGACAGGCCGTGTGCCACAGTTCTGCTCAGTGCATCCCTCCTCTTTCCAAATTCACCTGCCCCTGCTGATGGTCAGGCATTAACACCTAGCATTGCTGTTCCCCTCTAAAAGAGGGCCCATCTTGCTGCCCGGGGAAGGGGTTTTGTTGGCAATTTATACACGTCCCAGTAAAAACTAGTAAGCTCTCCTGTCAGGAGCAGCTCGACAGAACCGTGGGACTAAAGGCACCCCAGGTTGCAGCCCACTGGGGAGCTGTGCAGATTGGCGCCCCTCGAGCCCAGCCCGTGGCTCCTGTGCTCACAAGGAAGCAATGTTTCCCCTTCTCTCTCAGCGAGGCAAAGGCTCCTTGCTTTGCATTATGTTTTATTTCCAGCTTCCTCTGGACCCTAAGGCCTCAGCTGCCTGTCGGCACAAGTGATGAGCAGAGGGGCTGAGGGAGAGAATGGGCACACGCAAACAACATCACGTGAAGGGGAGAAGCTCCCCTGACAGTGACACTTGCTGCTCTAATACAGCATCTGAGATAGATAGGCATCCTGGTGACACATTAAAAGTTCCCCGGGAGCCTGGCTTGCCTGTGGCTTTAATCAGAATGCTAATAGAGACGAGATGGTGGCGTTACGGGTACGGCACGCAGACAACGGGTATGGAGGCAAGGCGGCGAAACAGCCGCTTGTGCTTCCTCTCTGGGGACGTCAACTTAACGGGGAGATTTAGCAACACGCCCGTGTACGTGCGCTGCACCCCCGCCCCACGACGCGCTCCTTCCCCTTTGTGTCACTCGGGGATATCGACCTCCGCTGCCGCCCTCGCGCTCGCCCCACCGTTGTGGGTCACGGTCGCTTAAGGAAGGTTACTCCAAGTAAGCATGAATCAATCTTCTGAGCCCCGGGAGAGGCACCAATAAAGGGGAAGGTGATTCCCAGCAGTTCCTTTTCTCCCCCAGCCCCCTTTCCAAACAGTTTATTTTTAATTGGCACTGGATTATTTTCTGCAACCGTTACTACGGAAACCTCTGTTACTATAGCAACTGTGTATGTTAAGTCAGCAGCCTATATCTATTAAAATGCAGTATATACACACGCTGCGCGTGTGGCAGGGTTGCTCACTATCCACACACACACACACAGGCTGGGGGTATGCAGGGACTGGAGCTGCCGAAACATTCAAGAGCCCTCCCCGCGTTCTTCCCACACCACTGTGTCTCTGGGAGATGGAAATGAGGGGGACGGAGATATTTTTAGGCATTATGTTCTGGGCAACAGGCCTGCATCTCATACGTGATGGGTTGATTTCACTGAAGCAGCGAGGGTACCTTCCCAGGCTGTCAGCACAGCAGTTATCAGTACGTACAAACACGACACCGTGCATGTTCCAGGCACTCGCACAACCTACGTGCAGTTCTCCTGCTTCCATTTAACACTTAGAAAAATGCCTTTTGGTGGGGGACAGGTAAGGCTGATGGGGGAGAAATCTTTCTTGCTCTGGCACAAATGAGATCTTCAGTTCCATACAGGTATCCTCCAAAATCTCTCTTGGCAGCTACTGCAGACAGCATTCCGGAATTTGTACTACCATAGCATCCAAGCACCAGAGACACCTGGGGAGGTGATCACTTCTGCTACTGCGACCGGGCACAGCAGCAGGCCTTGACAGGGAATGACAGGTCTTCCCTTGGCTTGGCTGCATGAACTTGCTCAGATTTGTAACAAGCGTGCCAAGTTTTGTCTAGATTAGCAGTACTAGTTACACATAATGACAATCCTGCCAACGGACTTCTCATCTAACATGACTTACTTTCCTCACGGAGGCACTCGGTGGGAGGCACAAGTGCAGGATTTCTTCTCTCTGTTGGATTTGTGTGAGGCATTCTCAGTCTTTTCCAACCTGTGAGCACCAAGCGTTTTCCCGTGCAGGTGCTCAGTGTTGCACAGTAACCGCACCTACAACTGCCCGCTTGGTTTTTCTTAGGCGCCTTTAGCAGATCCTTTTGGAACAGGGCAGAGCTTTTGTAGATCATAAGCTAAAAACGCTGGCTGGGAAACACGAGAGGCACACAGGTCACCAGGAGCCGCCTCAGCTGCGGGCTGGAAGGCTGATGGGCTTTCTAACGCAGAAGAGAGATCCCCTGCCCACAGTCTGGTTAAGAGACAGGAAGCTTTGTGGGGATCCTTTGCACTTCTGCTATCCCACAGGAGTGCAGGAGGTGGAACTGTCAGCCACTATTCACAGATATGCAAAATAACCTGAAAGGCTCATGTGGCCCTTGGAATCACAGAAGGGTTAAGTGTGGAAGAGACCTCTAGAGATCATCTAGTCCAACCCCCCTGCTCCAGCAGGAACACCTAGAGCACGTGGCACAGGGTGGCATCCAGGCGGGTTTTCAAGATCTCCAGAGAAGGAGACTCCACAACCTCTCTGGGCAGCCTGTTCCAGGGCTCTGTCACCCTCACAGGAAAGAAGTTCTTCCTCACATGGAGATTAAACTTCCTGTGTTTCAGCTTGTACCCATTACCTCTTGTCCTGTCACTGGCCACCACCAAGAAGAGTTTGGCCGCATCCTCCCTACATTCACCCCTCAGGTACTTGTACATGGTGATCAGATCCCTTCTCAATCTTTTCTTCTCCAGTCTAAACAGGCCCAGCTCGCTTAGTCTTTCCTCATACGATAGATGCTCCAGTCCCTTAATCATCTTCATCTCTCTATACTGGACCCTCTCTAGAAGCTCCGTATTCCTCTTATACTGGGGAGCCCAGAACTGCACCCAGTTCTCCAGGGGTGGCCTCACAATGTGATAAAAAGCAACAACAACAAATTCTGAAGTTAGTGGGCCAGAGTGGTGGAAATGATACAACACAGCACCAGGGAGACCGTTTCTTTTCATTGCTGGTGGCACGACTGCTTCAGTATAAAGCTGAGTCTCCCATGCAGGTTGCGAGGCCTGTTTTAGGGATGCCTGCCCAACACGGAAATTATTGTAGTTGCTGGCACATGAATAGGACTGCATGAAGACTGACACTCCAGGCACTAAGGTCAAACCTCACTGTCGTGACATGAGAGGAAACTCCCCTTCCTGGCTTGGAGACCTGCGCAGTCTTGCTGAAGCGCCCCAGGGGCCGGGGCTGTGGGGCGCCCGGGCAGGGCTGCTGCCGCACACTGCGACGTAGCCACGCAAGCACATACAGTTACAGGGCACTTTCTGCTCTGCTCTTGAGGGACTGATACTGTCTTACGAGGCTCCTGAACGTCTGCTTGGCGAGGGAAGCAGGCGCGCGTGCCTAGGTGAGGTTTGTGCGCACACCGTCTGCAGGCCGCAGCTCCCGGAGGGCGCCGCTGCAGAGCGTGTCACACCCTGACGTGCTGGAATGGGCTCCAGGTACACTGCTATGGCTCTCAGTTTACACGGGCAACAAGTGATGGTTACAGCCCTCATATTTTTTTAAACCAGCCTAGTTTCCTAGCCCCAGCCATGCAATATGTACGAAGGGTGTGGGCACGCATTGAATTTTGTGGTTGTGTTTGGGCAGGGATTGGGAGAGGGAACACCAGCTCTCCAAGAGCGTGGAGAATAACCCTCCTGCACCAACACGGACATCCCACCAAATCTACTGAAGGAGCCCTGGGATGTTAAATGGATAATGACAGACACTGGGACCGGGCCAGCGCTCTAGGGATCTTACACCTTTCTTTTTGTGGAGAAGGATGGCAGGGAAACCAGGCATCAACTGCCAGCCCGTGCACCAGCTGGACACTTCACTGAACTGAGAGCCCTGCAGCATCATGGTCCCTTGGCATCAACACCCAGGCTGAGGACACCAGCCCGCCTTGTTTGCAGGGACAAACGCTGTCTCAGGACAGTGCAGCAGCCTCTGTCCTTGACACTTCCCTCCAAGGGCTGTGGGGCCAGGTCTGACCCACATCACCACTCCAGAGGGCTAGGCACTCTACCTGCTGTTACACGTGGCTGTCATCTCTGTACACCAAAGAGGCAACTGGGCTCCTCAAGCTTGTCATTTGATAAGCACAACTATACAAATATTTGTGGGGAGAAAAGAAACTAGTTGTCAGAACAGAAGAGGCGCAGAGGCAGTGATGGGATTTTATTACTGACCTATTTTTTAATTGACACAGCATTTTTACTGACTTGCTGCCCTGGTTAAGCCACTTGGCTGCCTTGCTTCAGTTTCTTAATCATCTAGCTGGGGTTACAACACTTACCTTTACTGAAGTGCTTTGCAATCTATACCTTAAAACGCCTCCATAACAAGAGGCTCTGTCTCAGGCTCTTGACACTATCTTCCCTTGCAGGCGCTGAGGAAACACAAGACAGCTTGCTTCCCACGTGGGAGCCACCATTCCCACATCCTGGGAATGCCAGTACTCGAGTGCAGCTGGAGACGCCCTCTCACAGGCAACTCCAGACCAGGCTCCAGCACATTCCCCTGCAGCGGGAGAGGAGAGGGACGGGAGCTCAGGAACAGCGAGCTCTACATGCCCTGGGGCAGCTCCCATGGCACAGACAGGGCAGCTTTGATGACAGCCATGGCCTGCCCACTGTGCCCCCAGGAGCTGTTTCAGGGTATGGGAATGTGGTGCGGATGGCAGGGGTCCCCTCCTGCTTTGGGGATGGGTCACCCTGGGGATGAGCTCCTTCAGAAAATGCTCTCTTCTGGAGTGGCCTCATCAATATTGTGAAGTTTTCTTCATGAATATTGTGAGGGCGCCTCACTATCTCCCTCACTAGTGCCCCAGTGTCCTAATTCCTCCCACGAGGAGGAAGCATAGCGGTTGATGGCTGTCTTGAAGAGACTGCTCTCAGCCCTCCACGCTGGCACAGGCTGAGCCATGCCACTAGCCCTCTGCATCTCCCTCACCCCTTTCCCTTTTCATAGAACAAGAGTGAGGAGCCTCCGCGCTGCCTCCTGCCCCTGGGTGAGAGGCACTGCAAGGCTGTGTGTGTTAAAGGCTGCAGGGAGCTGTGGTCACAGGAGTCAAGTAAACACTCGCCAGCCTTCTGATTCAGCGTGATGAGCAACAGCGGGCTGAAGTTTACTGGGCAAGCCAAAAGGAAACGGATGCAGAAAAGGGAGCTGAAGGGGTGACTTTTCAGAGAAAGAGAGGTCAGAGAGAAGCATTCACAGCAGGAAAGGAGATGAACCATTCACCTGAGCTGTTCCTGACCAGGCTTGAGCATCACACCAAAAATCACAGCAAAGCCAAGACAAAGACTTCCAGCAGCCTCCCCAGAGGTGCCAGGAGCATGGTAGCACAGTTCCCTGCTCTTGTTATTCTCTTTTAATAGAACAGAATTCCTACTGAAACTGGATTAGTGAGGTTGCAAATTGCATTAGCCAACATGGGAGGCTGCTAGTGCAACAGGAGCAGGAGAAAGGAAATAGTATTAGACTTTGCCTGCCATTATTACTGCCATTATTAACTTGTCACTTTGCTGTAGTGTTCCTACACTACAATGAATTATTGCCTGCAGAGAGGCTGACACGACTGAATTACTGGGAGAGCAGCCCCATGGAAATGAGAGACAACGTTAACCCCTTGCTGAGGAACGCGCAGCCCCTGGCCCTTCACGTGAGGGCAGGCAGGAGAGCTGAGGCTTCAAACCCCAACGCGGCTCTGCTGTTTTGACCTCGAGCACAGCCCATTTCAGAACCATCTCCTCACAAGAGGAGGCACAAGAGCCACCTGGACTGCTCGCATGACTTTACCTCATGGGAATAAACGCCACCTTCTCCTACTTCACGGCTTTATCGCAGTCCTGTACTACTGTGGCCCAGCAATAGCAAGTGTTTCTGCAGCCACCTAAGCACTCAGGTGGGCTGCTCTGGGCTGGGCATACAAACAAAAGCAGAACTGCTGCGTGTCTGCAGCAGGAGTAATGAACCACAGCAGAGCTGTTGGGCCTTTGAAGCCCTGCAGACCTTTTGACGGCCTCTCAGAACCCTTATGTTTGCATGCTGCTCCACTGCCCTACAGGCAGGAGAGGTGTCTGGACAAGCCACCTCAGCTGCCAGGCCAGACAGACGCGGGTCACCCCAGCAGGGGCTGCCTGCGGCCGGACAGGCCCTGAACCCGCTGTGGCCCTGGGCGGGCCGGCGCGGGCACTGCAGCTCCCGGGAGGCCCTGGGCCAGCCCGCGTGCCCTCCCTGCTGCGTGGCCCTCCCTGCCAGCTGTGCCAGCCACCTGGCAGCACCGCGCCTGGGAATTCCCGTTCCTTGTGTGCCCAGGGGAAAGCAGCACTGCAGGCGGCAAGGCCTGGTGGGGCGCTCCCGCGCGCCAGGAACGGGCCTGGGCTACACAGGCGCTTTCTCTTCTGGGAGCCGGGAGTAGAGAGGGGAGAAGCCACCAGAGAATCCCAGAAGGGTTGAGATCATAAGGTACCTCTAGAGATCATCTAGTCCAACCCCCCTGCTCCAGCAGGGACACCTAGCGCACGTGGCACAGGGTGGCATCCAGGTGGGTTTGGAAGATCTCCAGAGTA
>NW_010588600.1:358834-373781 GCF_000705375.1 Tinamus guttatus | reverse complement strand
CCCCGGGGGCAGCCTGTTCCAGGGTTCTGTCCCCCTCACAGTAAAGAAGCTCTTCCTCACACGGAGATGGAGCTTGCCGTGTTTCAGCTTGTACCCATGACCAAGTGACAGGGGTCGCTTAGCTGATGTGAGCGCAACAGCCCTGCAGAAGCAGACTCTGCAGCTGCGCAGCCTGCCTGCTGCAGCGGTACTGCTCGGGTATTCAGGTAGCTTAACGCATCCCCGATGACCATAACACATCGCGAGAGCCTCAGCAGGCAAAGCGCAGTGTGCGGCATCCCAGCGTTGCTGCGAGGTGTCGTGCCAAGGAACCTGCAGGAAGGCCCCGCACCCAACCCTTCCCCTGACACCAGATGCAGCCTCACGGACCCTGCTGCAAACGTGACACGCCCGGCCCCATGCCTGCCTCTCCCCAGTGGGGACACTGCTGAGCGACCACCTGAAAACTCACGGAGAGCGGGGCCAGCCCATCGCTGCAAGCCACGTGTGGCGGAGTGAAGCCTGCGGGCTGCGACAAGGACATCTGCTGAGGCAGGGAGAGGCCAAGATCAGCGGCCCACGGCACGCCACCGCTTGCTTGAAGAAACAAAAACAAAACAAAACGAACAAACAAAGCCCAAACCAAACAAGACAATAAAAAACCCACATAACCCACAAATCTGAATTCAAAAACCTTCCTGTCAAACCCTGAAATAAATGTAAAAGTTCTGCAGGAGAAGGGTGTGAGGGAAATAAGACATTCCCAGCATGAGCGGTGCCTGCTGTCAAAACAACATGTACGGCTCACTGATCACTTGTAAATTAAAATATGGAGATAGGATCACGGAAAGATAAATTCAGTATCAAGCTACAGTGCCGAGGATGAAGAAAGAAAAAAATTACATATTGAGATATACTTAATCAACCTCTCGTCAGAAAGATTTCAAACACGAGCACCACAACAATTAGGAGGAAAAAAAAAAAGCAATTAAACTCTACCCAAAATCAAGTTGCAATACATAAGACAGCACCATGCACGAATTCCTGTGTCATTCTGGAAGTTGGCCATTAATGACCAAATTCCCCATTGTTAGGTGTCAGAAAGCCACCTGAAAAGTTCGTGGAGGTGCATGCTGGAGTGCACCTATAACTGAAGGTGGACTTTTCATGCACTATGCGACACACTCAGATTCAGAGGCTACTTCTGGAAAACCAGATGATAAGCAGAGAGAGATGAAAAGGCTGAGATTGATAATAAAATGCCATTTTCCTGCCATGCAAAGAAGAAGCTTCTCTGTAGAACATGCTTGGGATCCCGGAGTCTTTTGCAACCTGTCCTCCTCTGCCCCACAAGTGCCGCCCTCTTGTGTGAAGGACCCGACTGATCCCACCTAGGAGCATTCTCGCCAGACGGACTGCTCCATTCACCTTCAGCTGCTCCTTTTCCAGTAGCTTAATTTTCGGCAGGTTTAGTGAATGGAGCTGCCTCTCTGAAGGTCCGTGCTGGCACAAGCAATGAGACGGGACCCAGTAAAGCTGGGCAATGAGGAACACTTCCTTCTCAGCCAAGCACAATCAAGCACTAGATCAGCTCCCCCGCCTTGTGAAACTGCACCCTAAGCTCTCATGGCTTTGTTGCCTCCATAAATTGTTTGGTGAATTCCTCTACTACATAGAAGAACATCCAAACAAAATGAGCCACCTGGCATTTCTCAAAAAAAATGTCTTCTTAAAAAAGTGGTCACAGGACCATGGCAGGATGGACTATAGATCCATCACTATCTGGACTCCATGCTTCCATATTATATGGAACAGGGAAAACTGTAGGAATTTTCTTTATTAGTGCCCCAAATTTCTATACAAGCGAGTAAGATGGTCTGTGGAGTCAAATTCTGAATGAGGAAGAATGACCTCGAGCCATGGGTTTTGCATGTCCAGAGTCTGCCCTTTCGCTAAAACAAAGCAGATCACAGGTCCAGTGTACCCAATATGTAGCTTTTGACCCATGCCAGAAAACACAGAAAACACAAAATAATTGGCCCTTTATGAATCAGAACTCTGGAGAAGTATTCAGAGAAAATTTGCCTTTGCTTATTCTGGTCACACAGAGGCAGAAAGAATTTGCCACTGTGAGAAACAGCGGGCTTTATTTTACCGAAACGGCCTCCTTTGCATGGGCACTGCTGCACCCGTGGGCGGTGCAGGTGGCTGTCACGCGGCAGAGCAGAGCCACCAGGACGCTGCCAGCTGCGCTGCCGGCAGAAGGCACCTCGAACCCACCAGCTGAACCAACGCGCGCAGAGGCTACAGGCAATTACACTCCTTTGGGCCGGGCCATCTCTCTGGCTGGCTGCTCAGCCCTGTCCTCAGCAAAGGACACAGCGTATCTCGTGCAAAGGAACTCTGAGGAGGAGGGGGGTTCGCTAAAGAAGCAGTTATCACATGTGCCGCAGGAGCTAGAAAAATGATGCAAGTTCCATGTGAAATGATGGGAGAGCCAGAGCTGCTGCTCGGGCACAGCAAGAGGGACGCTTGGCCCAGGGGCCACCCTCAGAGGACTCACAACACAGCAAGAAAACAAGACAAAACAGAAACACCGCCACAGCACCACAGCACTACACCTGCCAGCCCCACATCATCCGTGGGCAGCAGGCTTGGGCCCCACGCTGGCATGGGGACAGGACAGCATGGGTCAATGCCTGGCTGGGAACAAGCTTGCCCCGACATTCCTGAAACAGTGGCCCTCCTCCACAGGATGATTGTCTTTGGGCTCCCAACGCGGCTTTGCAGACTTAAGGATATGAGGGATGCAAAACGCTTTAGAGCTGGACAACTGCAGAATTCTTCACTGCAGAATATTTGAGGCCCCAGGAGAGGAAATAGGGCTTCAGTGAAAAGCTAAAGGGTGTGGAAAAAAGACACTAGACAACATCAAAGCAGCTGCGTGTGCAGACTGCAAAGGGGACTGCGATTCTGGTTCTGTATATGAATGCTGCAAGTAGGAGTGGAAGACCACTCATTAGATATCAAAGAGAAAAACAGCAGGCTTTGAAGTGGAAGTGAAAAAATTGCACTTAAAAAAGTAACTGAAGAGAGTTAATATGACCAGAGGAGCATGCCTTGAATACATCCCCAGTCTCCTGAAATTCCTGAGTCTTGCTCAGAGAGGCTGAGAGGCAAACTCCCCTGCACACAGTTCAACAGGCACATACAGCACAGGCTGATCTCTGTTATGATTGCACTGGGCACCAGGACACATTCCCGTCCCCTTTGTCCTCGCAAACATACACCCAAGATGCTTTTAAAACCCACCTTCTCAGACTATGTCCTGGGGTATATTTTTCTGCTCCCATGTCGGAGATGGGGAAACAAAGGTAGGGGGAGGAGGAATCAGCTCCGATCAGCAACCTTAGTGTCAGTGTCCCTAGCACGGGGTCAGGAACATTGACTCACCGTGAGCTCCTCTGCTCTGTATGCTGGGAGGCTTATTCTGTAGCGGCAGCACGGAGTGAGATCAGGCTGGCTGTTGCTGTGTTTTGGCAACTCTGCCAGAAATGCCTTCTCACACCTACATGTGGCCGGAATTGTGTCCCACCTGCCCCATTGAGGGAGCCGGTGGAGCATCCATGACTGCAAAGCCAGAGACTGGCATGACAAGGTCAGTCAGCCCTGCGAGGAGGGCACCCTCACATGGATGTGTGTTCATAGGCAGAACTTCACCTCAAATCGACTCTTACAAAAAATTATGCTGGTAAATTAGAGGGCTTGCACGCACCCCAGCAGCAGTGAGAAGGCGGCACTCCCAGATGTGTGTGAAACGAGCAGAATGGAGAAGACAAAGGTGGGGGGTGCTGGGAAGAAGGGGTTGACGGCTTGTGTGGAGAAAAAGCATGCTGGGGGGGGCAGAAAAATAACAGTACAAAAAACTGGATGAATAATTGTGCCAAGGAGGTGGCAGAAGGTCTGAGCAGGGAAGCTGTTCCAGGGGACCAGCAAGTATGGGAAGAGGGCTCCCACTATAAATGCACAGATGTAGGAGGCTGTGCCACGGGCTAGGGGAGGCAGTAAAAGAGCTGAGAGGAGAAACCTGCTTTGGCCAGCTAGAGAAGAACAAGGGCTCTGGCTGGGTTGCTCATGAAAGTCTGTGCAAGAACACAGCTGTGGGTCACGTAACACTGAATCTCTTCATTTTGGCTGTGTAGTGTGCTGGAAAGTAAAAGGAAATAGCAGCGACCCAGGGCTGCAGCTCTTACCTCACCAGTAATGAAGGGAAAGGAACAAGCCTGAGCATCCTGAAGAAGAGACCGTTCTGCACCACAGTCGTGGCTGCTGATTATCAGCCTCCTGCCTCCACTGAGCAGTTCCTGAACTCCTTCAAAGACTATGACTATTTGTCATATGGCACAGAAGGCTCTGAAGCAGGGAAGCAATGCTCTTCTCCAGGGCAAAACCACTCTGAGCTCAAATAAGCAGACTTAAAACAGTTTATCAGCTTGACTTCTGTAAGGAAGTTCCTGGCCCATTAGCTTTCCTTGTTCAACTTTATTGCTAGATGTTGGCAGCAGCAAAAAGGACCTAGTTCTAAAGTATGAACTTGGTGGCCCCTGAAGATACTTGTTTGATCAGCCTTCGAGAGTCTGGGAGATCCTGGCACTCCACTGACCACCCATGGTAGAAAAGGCATCTTTCACATTGCTCCACGAGAGGATTTCTCCCAGACCAAGTTACTAAAAACTAAGAAGGGAGAAAGGCAATAACGGTAATATTTGATTTCACTTGTTAGGTTAAGGCTGTCTGCAAGTGTCTTGGCAATTGCCTCATAACCAATTCTCCCCTCCCAACATTAAGCACATCATACAGAGCATATTTTCCATATCCTCCATCCTCAGCCTCATCTTCTCTCCACCTCGCAGCATCCCTGGCCTGCATGGCCACCCTCAGCCACTTCAGCAGCAGCTGCTGAAACATCACCTGCCAGATTCACCTTGCAGCCAGCGGGAGAGGGACGGAGAGCTCTGTATCCACCTGACTGTGGGATTTTGGGGAAAACAAAGCTCTGGCTCACCCTTCTCTCAAGGCAGTATTCAGATGGAAGTTTCCCCCTTCTCTGAGGCCATCTGAGGAGCCTCTACCCTCCCTCTCCACAATAACAGTTTCAACTTGACATCTCCTAATAAACCAAATTTTACGAAGCAGTCCCCGGAGAGCCTCTGGAAGCTAATTAATGCTCTAATGAAGAGCCTGACTGTCTTGTTTGCTCGACGGCTCCCAGGTCAATCAATCTGCCATAGGCTGGCTTGCAAAAAAGCAGCGAGGAGCCCAGGACTCCTGGCGTCTGTTCTGTTATCATCCCCCTCCACCCCTCCCTGTTCCTCCTCCCACGTTCATTACTGTCAAAAACCCAGTAGCAAGAGGGTAAATTTATAGAGGCGATTGCAGCTTCTCCCCATGTGCCTGCCTCAGGATTAGTCACGAAAGAAGCGGCTGAAGAATGACGCAAGGAGGGAAGGATGGGAAGGGCAAGAGAGGAGGAAGATTGGAAGGAAAATCAGTTCACGGGCACAGGCGCTGCTGCCCGTTTTTCAGAGGCTGAAGGCTCGCACCCGGTGAGATGTTCCCTCTGAGGGCCACAGTGGGGAGGGACGTGCCCGGCTGTGCACGCTCCTGGTACCTTGGGTCTTGCAGATGCCCGTGCTTCCCAGCCCCATGCTCCAGAGGGAGAGAACTGCCCTCCGAGTGAACAAGCCTGCCTCGGGCACCCACTCACCAGGTTGCTCTCTACCACACCAAGCAGATGCTGCCAAGTGCGCAAGTCTGCCCCAGAGAATGAGGAGTGGGCAGAGGGAGGCCGGGTAGGAGTTGTCACATGCTCCTGCCTGAGAATGCCCTCCTTTTCTATTCAGCTCCTGCCAGAAGGACTTCTGAGCACTCAGATCTCTCACAGCGCCGCTGAATCACCTCACGCTCGCGCTGCAGGGGCAAGATAAGCACAGTAACGCACGCGAGGACATCGGCAATGCAACACACCAGCACAACGCTGCTCAGACCCTGCCAGCAGAGCCGAATTCAGGCGGCCTCGCCTGCCCAGGCTGCAGCACAGTTCCCATCACGTCCTGGGCCGCCAGAGACCGTCTGCTGCCCTTGTCTGAGTGCCGCAGCCCTGGCGCGGACACACGCTGCTCACGCACAGCATGCCCTGTCTCCACAGCTCCTTCCCGGAAAACCTGGCAGAGAGGCCAAGACTCAAGGAGGAGTCACGAGCAAATGAAGGCTGCCAGCCCTTGGGTCTCATCTTGTCCCATCTAAACCTACAGTATCGCTGTCCAGGGAGGACACGGAGCGGTTGCATATTTCCTCCCTCAGGAGCACACAAGGATCAGGGGAGGGAGCAGGAGAAGGCTGCTATCCTACACATGCAGATAGGCTTAGCTGGTATGATCAGAGCAGCAACTCGGCCTGAGCTACTAATCCAAATGCTTTCAGTATCACCTGGATTCAAAAGAAAACTCTGGAACCTCTTTTTCCTCTAAAGCCAAAGAGATGGGTGAGCATCAGGGAGTTACCATGTCTGTCCCCTCTGAGGGGCCATGCCCTGGGTGCTCACATGCCATGTCTGTCCCCTCTGAGGGGCCATGCGCCCTGGCTGCTCACATGCCAATCAATCAGCTCTGTAACACTTGTGTGGAGCACCTTCTGGTCCAGACAGGAAAGGCAAAGGCAACAAGTGTTTGAAGGGAAAGGGAATAGCTCTGTAAGGGAAACGGGTGATGAATCTCCAGGGGAACACCCAGATTTTGAAGCAGAAGTATGGTTTCACAGGCAGGTCTGTATCAAAGGGAAGCCCAAACAAAAGGAGAGAAGTGGAAAAGCATCTTCACACGTGCATTTGGGGCTCATTCCAAGCTCAGCCCACGCTGCCGTGCGCAGTGCTCCTGCCAGCCTGGGCTTTGGGGAAGCAGCTGGCATGAACTGCACCTCACTTTTATTATTTCTTGCCTTGTGCTGCAACACGAGCTCACCGAGAATGAAACGACGGGCAGTTCCAAGAGCTGGAAGTAGAAAGAGAGTACTGCAACACAAAAGACACTAAACAGTGGCCAGTCTGGTCCATAATACATCCAGAAAGCCCCCTGAACCAACCTGTATTCCAACTTGAGTCCACATAAAATCACTCACCCTGCAGCAGCGCAAACTCTCTCTCCAAAGCGCACGCAAGTTCACCCGGGAACCTGCCTGTACCTGTGCGTAACCTCCCCTCTATGAACGAGGAAATACTGGGGCGTCATGCACTACTGCTGCTGCTGGTGAGCCTGCACACACCAGCGACGATGAACAGCATTCCTTAGGGACACCTAGATCCTCTCTGCAGGCTCCCTCACACACATCCAGTATCCTTTATAGCACTGTTTTTCAAACAGCCAGTCCTTACAATGGCCTAGTGCCCAAGAGGACAGGTCACGGTCACATCCAAATGTCAAAACTAGCTAATGTAATGAAGCTAGGAGGACTCTCCTGTCTTCCCACCTACAGAGGTTCACTTGAGGGTTGTGTTAATGCCTTCTTATTCACTTCCTCCTTCAGGAGACCCATGTTGTTTTGTTTCTCAGATAGTTTCTTCCTGGGAGTAAGAAAGGAGTTAAGTGTTTTAAACTGCCAAAGCCTCCTCACCATTACCTGCTGGCCACTTGAGAGTGCGACCCGTAAAACTGCAGCCACATTAATACATTAACAGGTGCAAACCTAGTGCTGTCACTTCTGCAGTTATCACACGGCATGCATGACATCTACAAGTATTTCTATAGCCCACTGCAGAAAGGCTGAGAAGAGACAGCCTATGTATTGCAATAGCAAATGGAAGCACCAAGAGAAAATCCAGCACCCAGTCTTTTGAGCATGTGGGATTTCACAAAGCAAAGAGATGACTGAAGCAATAGCTAGCCACAATTTGGCCTTTCTTTAAGACTTCTAAGCTTGATGTCTTTAAAGGCTGACATATATTGATTGCCACACCTGCATGTGGAATCTGTCAAATATAAACGTCACTCTGACAAATAGGGAGCAGAGTTTTAAGAGAAAACTAGAATCTCAACATTAACTTACAATCTGAAAACACATGCTACCTCATTTTGCCAGAAGACCTCCAGGCAAGCCTCCCTTATGATATTCCTCAAAAAGTGGTAGCAGAGACAGTTCACCCCAAACCCACAGACACATAGTCCTGAGGCAGAAACCTGTGGCAAGGGGCAAAGGAAAAGGAGGAAGATGGGACTAAGTCATGCAATGGCAGGCTAAAATTAATGTGATTATGGGGAGACACAGGCTTAGACTGATGGCGCTCTCACGTACTCAGCTGTTCAGGGCTCCTGAATAGACTCCCTTAGGAAAAATCCCGGCACATTATTCTGAGAACCAGGATCTGCTTCAGCAGCCCAAGTCCAGCTCCCAGAACACTAGGATATTCACCCAGAGGGGACTAAGGAAGGTGCCTCCCACGTCATCGGGGATTCTCTCTGGACATTACCGCACAAAGACCCAACAAAAGCATGGCCCTTGGTAGCTTGCAAAAGCGGAGAGAACCACAGCAGACACCCACACCACCCACAGCAGTGCACAGAGAGCTTCCAGCCACCCCATCTGGCTGGAATGCGAATGGGGCATGGGAATGATAAGCCCAGAGAGCATCGTGGAGACGTCCAGAGGAGGGAAGAGGGAAGGAGTCCCCCTCCTGCCCTCCCTCTCCTTGTAGGTCACAAAACCACCAACACTGCAAGGCTCATGAGACGGAGAGCTAAGATTTGCATAGGGGTAGTTTGCTGAGCAGCAGGGAGAGGTATAAAAATGCACAGATCTAGACCACTTGTTTCATTAAAGCACCACTTAATAGCTGTTGTTGCAGCAAGGAAGAACTGGTCGCCTCCTGCGAGCCGTGACACAGAGGGTCTCCTCTGGAAGGTATTACCAAGGATTTCTCATTCTCTCTCCCTCTTTCTCACACACACATAAGCATGCATAGAGATGCATCATGAAGAAGTTTATTACTTCAGGGACCTTCTCCAATCAACACTGTTTCCTAGGGAAATAAGCTAAAATGATGAACATCACCAGCCTGACCTTGGGAGCACTCAGAGATGTACTACAAGTCAGGATAATCAAGACAAATGGAAAAGATTAACCTGGAGATGAGCGCAAGGACGGAGGGAGGGAAGAGAGAGGGTGGGGTGAGATCATGAGGAGCAAGGACCTCAGAACATCCCCTGATTCATCCAGACACAGTAAGGGCTGGGGAAAGGTGGACAAGGGGATGAAAAGGGCTACTGAGAAGGAAAAGAAAACACACACATTAAAAAACAACAGGCAGACACCAAGAAAAAGTCTCAGCACACAGAAACAGATGAGTGGAAAACTGACAGTGCTGCAAGGAACCGACGGGTCTCAATGGTGCCAAGAGCTTCATTCAGAACATATGTCTATTCCAGCCTGAAACCTGAGACAGCAATAAACCACTCAGGGCAACTGGGGCCCACAGCTACCCTCACCATGGGCCTTTGCACCATTCTTGCAGAAAAGTAGGCACAACCAAAAAACCGTCTAGAAGGTCCTGGCCCTCCTTGGGCACCTACCTGGCCGCAGGACCCTGATTTCCAGCAGGTTGGAGGCCCTGTCCGCCAGCCGCGTCCAGCTGCTGTTGTAGTTCTTCCTCCAGAGCTCGGCCACGCACTGGTACTTGCCAGCCTCCGTGTCGCTCGCGCGGCTGATGCTGAGGCGCACGTTGTTGCTGGACTCGGCCTTCTCGATGGCCGTGCGTGTCCGGAAGCCGGCGTACCTGTCGCCCCACTGCACCCCGCCGTCGCGCGTGAAGGTGACCAGGTCGTGGAACTCGGTGCTGCCCGCTGGCTGGAAGCGCCACGTCACCGACACGGGCACCCACGACGGGTAGTGCGGCTTGATGATGCACTGCAGGTCGAACGACTCGTTGTAGGTCACGCCGGGCGTGCGGGAAATGGCTGTGACAGCAAAGCCAGCCTCTGCAGAAAGACAGAAAGGAGCTTTGAGAGACACCTGCCCAACAAGGCCCTGCTCTTCGCTGTTCACATGCGAAAGGTAGAGCCTGCTTATTATGGGCCTGGAATAATCAGCTGCTTGGGTTGTGCTTGCTTCTCCCTTTTGCAACTGCAAAGTGGCACGAGCAGTAATGGAAAAATCATACTTAATTGCTTGCACAGTAGTGACAGTCTGAGTGAACACTTGTTGCACGGGCAACAGGGACATGCTCGGTTTCTACAAGGAAGAGAAAGACTGCCTGCAACCCAGAGCGAGAGCAGCCCAGCTCAGAACTTGTGCGTATTGTCCAAGTGCTGCAGAAGTTGGGCTCAGCAGCCTGTTCAGTCTGCGGTGGAGCAGCAACGGGCGCAGAATCTGCCCGGGGTAAGATCTGACTGTGAAGGGAACAACACTGACCACTGGCAGCCACTGATTCACAGCCATGTCTCGACCAAGGAATCCTTCCCTATTCCCCACTCAGTGCCTATGGGTGCTCACAGGCAAATGGTGGGCAAAGCAGGCAGACCTTGCTTTCACACTGTGGAGAGCTGACAGTGGTTAGGAAACCCCAGGAGGGAGGGATGTAAGAGGGAAGCTGGTCACTGGATTCTGTTCTTCACAAGGCACTTTTTTTTTGTCTTCTAAATTACAGCTTTACACAGCTATCCTCATGTATGCACAACTCCACAAGCTAGTCAATACATTTGCCCTCAATATTGCCATTTTTATCTGATGGATTAGGGGATTTTAAAACCAGTAGCCTACTAATAATTTGAAGACAACATATTCCAAGCTGAATATCTTAGGTTTTTGGGTCAGAAGAATTTCATTTTGGGTATGGGAATTTCCATCATTCATTTACACTGCAGAAAAATAACCCTTTTTTTTTCCTGCTTACTTAAATGCAGCCTACTAATTTAGCAGGGACTTAGTTTTCCCATCAGCAAGAAAGGTTTACTCCTGGAAGTCTCCACTGGGTATCTCAGGCAGGCTGCAAGCTCTCCTCCCTGAAGTGCTGACATTTCAGGCATGTGGTAGAACCTTCCTTGCAGCTCTGAGGGTGAAGCTCCCAGGCAGCACCCAGCTGAAACAGAAACGTTTTCCAGATCATCATGGAGCTTCAGTCTACCACAGCTCAAAATTACAGTCTGAGAGGGCTCTCCAGTCCCAGGAGCTGGGCTGGGAGTTCAGCTGCAACCTGCGGGGTCACTGCTACCAGGCCCAGCTGGCCACAGCGCAGACACCACGGTACCAGCGTGCTTCAGCAAGTGCCTCTGCTGTCCTCGTCACCCAAGCATGTCACCATGGCAGAGCTCTGGCTTGTGTAACTACAGAGAAAACAGGTCAATCTTTGGGATTAAAGCCTCTTGGAAGTTCCAAGGAGAGGAAAACGAGGCTCAGGAGGGCTGAGCCACTGGATGACTGCTGCATCTCATCCCCATGCCAGTGGTCACATATGGTTCTGCAGCAGCTCTGGCCAGGCAAGTGTGTGGGGAGGCCCAGCACAGCAGAGATTTCTGGCCCTAGAAGACTGATTTTATTTCAAGACCAGCTGATCTTGTAGAGCCTTATCTCCAGTTAGCCTGGGTTAAATGGAAAGTACTTCTCTTGACTGCCCTGCAAAAAACAAATCTCTTCCTCAGGTCCCCAACTCAGTAAACTCATGGCATTTGGGTTAACATATAAAAGCCCTTCTTCCTGAGGCACTTGGTAAGAAGGCAGGGAAGCCATGCGTGGAAACAGGCCTGTTTTCACGTACAACGCATCAGAATCCCCTCATCCACTTGGCCTCACCTCTACAGACTGCAGCATCTGCCCCACTTCCTTCCCAACTATCCACAGACTCAAACTCCTGCTCTACACTGGAGTTTCCAGAAGTTCAGGGCCATCTGGTTTCATCTGACAGCCAATCTCTCTTCTGGCTCTTGCTTCAGAACCACAGTGTAGGAAGATTTACGGGTTCTAAAATAATCTGTGCTGGTTCAGCTAAAGAGTTTTTTACCCTGGCAGACTGGCAAATGATTAGATCTTAACTTGAAATGTGACTGTCACTTAAATTTACTGCATTTTTACTGACACTTTCTGTAGCAATAAACTTCCCTTACTCTTTCTTGGCACATTCTATTTGAGTTTCTCAAAACACTTTACAAAGATTAAGCAGAACAAAAACGATGAGATTCAGCAGTAACAACAACAAAAATCAACATTTTCTCCATTAAGTTTCATGGAGCTACTTCAGGCTTTGTTACAGGAACAGGACCTAGGAAACGTCTCAGGGCTTGACAGAATGTGTTCTACAGCCAGAGACTTCCTGGGGACAAGGAATGGAAGGAGAGGTAAAACTACCTTTCAGTCACGTTTTCTAAAATTGCGGGGAATTTCTTAATATCCTAGCTTTTATTAAAAATGCAAGTGATGCATTTTAAATTTTGATCAGTTAATTTACTATTATACTTCTCGTTCTATCCCCAAAAACCATCACAAGTTGCAGAGTAAAGCGAATGGATCCATAGATTTATAACAGGCTAAACGCCACTGACCTCAAGAGGAAAACACTGTTCAAACAAGCCAAGAAACTTCCTTTAATTTTTTACAAGCTAAAGTTCCTACCTGCTTTCAGAAGCTGTACAGCAATGATTTCTAGCTCTAGACAGAGCAGCCTCTGAAAGAAGGTCAAAAGCAGAGGGGAGGAAAGGAGGAAAAAGCAAGATTTTAATCAGAATATGATATTACTTTAACATCTGGTCTCTCAGACATCTCACCAAAGCTTAAGCTTAATACTGTGGAGAACCAAAAAAATCTATCTCAACTTTTCAACACTACGCACCAAGTGTTTATAGCTCTGGCATTCTGCAAGTCAGCGGCCTCACAGGAACAGTTGTCCGTTCTTCAGTCTCCTGCAGAATACTTTGGGAACCGGTCCCGGAGCCAAACAGCACAATCTCAACTGGACCCATGCAATTCCCAGGCTATGCAAGGCCTGTAATGCCCTAACTGCGGTCTCCTAAAGCAATATGGTGTTAGTGTATTTGAAATGGAGGATCTTTGGATTCTGGCTCCTAGTTCAAGCTCAGTCAAGGGACTATGGCGTAGTCTTGGGCCAGCTGCTCAAGGCCTCCTGTGCAGAGACACTGAGGACCCCACCTGCTCCTGTGGACTTCTGATGCTGTAGGAGCCGCTCACAATTTGTGGTGCTCTCAGTGTCTCACGAGCGGAGGTTTTACTCTCCTGGCCTAGCGACTGGAGGCAAGGTTTACCTAAGGTCCACATGAAGCTGCAGTGCCCAAGGAACGCCAACATTGCTACAACCCAGCTTCCCACAGTCCGTCTCCAGCGCCATGGCTGACATGGTGCTCTTTTTCACTGGGTCGGGAAGCCTTATGCTGCCCACTCGTCTGCTGGTTTCTCTCCTTGGAAGGATGCCAGAGACACTGCCCCTCTTTTTAGCTATCCCCCATCTTGCTTGTGTTATGACCGCCCCTCAGATTTGGCCTTCAAACACAACAACACAAGCACTCATTTTGGACCAACCTACCCAGGAGCTGCGGACCAGGGCCTGGCTGCTGGGTGCCTCCTTCTCACCAGCAATCATGGGAGAACCCAGCGCAGCAGGGATCCGCAGGTGACACCCGGGCGGCCTGGGAGGCACGGGGAGCACAGCCCTGCGGCCCCACGCCTCGAATACTCACCCAGAGCAGTGATAGACACCGTGGTGCCAGCGTGCCGCTCCCCAACCATCTGCCACTCCCCATCCAGCGTCCGCGTCCACTCGGCCACCCGGCACTCATAGTGGCCCTCGTCTGCCTTGATGCTGTTGAAGATCTCCAGGGCGAAGGCGCCGGGCCGCACCTGCTCCATCTGGACGCCCCCGTAGCTGCTGCGCTCGGCATACGCCGGGCCCGGGTGCAGGGTGCCGTCCCGATCCAGCCGCACGATTTCGCTGCGCCGGTTCTGCTTGTCCACCAGCTGCCAGGCGACCGAGAGGCGGCTCTGCGGCCCAAAGCTCGAGCGCACGGTGCAGCCAAAGCGCAGGCTCTCGCCCTCCAAGACATTGCTGGCATTGTTGGTTATCTCCAACAAGATGCTGGTCTCTAAGGAGAAAAACGCATACACACAGGGGAGATGATTCACACCCGCTACTCCTCAGGCCGCAAGAAGGACATCGACATCCCGAGGGACGTTGACCAGGTGCAGGAAACTGCCCACGCCTTTGGGTCCAGGCACATCTTAACTTTATGCGTGACCACATCCAAAACCAGCCTGTGGGCAGCGAGCTGCTCCTGGTGACTTGCACACTCAAAGCATGTGTAGGCCAAGCTCGCTCTCTCCCTATGGCTCATGAGACACTGACGCATCTTCTGGTTGCAGGTCCAGGCTGGGATCTCAAAAACCTTGAGGGAATTTGTGTTGCCACATGCACTGCATGCAAATGGCTCTGCCAAAAAAGCTTCCAGCTCCCCGGATTTTCCAATTCATGCCATTCTGATTATCGTCTTGCCACTTCCACTTCCACAACACCTTTCAGGAGAAGCTCTCCCAAATTCCCATCACTATCAACCCTAGAGGTAGCTATCAATCTTTGGCATCATCAAAAAAAATGGGTATCCTGAGCTTCCCAAAGATGTCGAATGTTATAGTTGGTTTTTCAGAGATACTGAGTGCTGGTTACTCCTGTTGTCTTCCATGGGAGTTTGGGACACTTAGCACCCTTGAAAAATCATCACATTTGTTCCTAGAGATTTATGAAATTTCAGGAATTAAATCTGTTGTGGTGGCTTTGTCTAGAAGCATTATATTTCAAACAATTGTCCAGTGAAAAATTAGTAACTAGAGTAATTTTCAACGTCAAACAAATGAGACCCAACATTGGTAAGAGAGAACAGAATTAGAATTTCGTTTGGAAAATTGAGGAGGAAAAAAAGCTTGA
>NW_010588600.1:320715-358824 GCF_000705375.1 Tinamus guttatus | reverse complement strand
TCCCTACAAAACCAACAGATAGGATGTAAACACTATACAAATTCCTCTCACAGCTACTCCTTTGTTTGGTCAAAACTCACTGCTAGGGTATGTTGGACAACACTTTCATGGTTTGCCATGTCAAGTCTACTTGAATTTGAGAGTGAGACAAAGAAGACACGAGTCACGGGACCCTTTTCTCCCTTGCTGTTATTTCTGGTGGTGCTGGTTCATCTGACCAACATAAAAGGCATTCAGACTAGCCTCTGATGGGGTTGTTTACACCAGGTTTAGCAGACACACAGCGAGCACGTGAGACCTCTGTGCTGAGCAGCAAACCTGGCCCTGAGAAGCTCGTGATCCCTGGTTTCTGCCAGCACAGGACACAGCCCCAAGCAACTGCACAAGAACAGTCGGGCAAGATGACTGAACAACAGCCTCCGAGACCTCTCCAGGAAGCCAGCAACTCTTAAGATAAGACATGGACAAGAAGGATTCTTCATTAAGACTGCTGAACATTTTGGAGCTCCCAGCTCCCTGCAGAGGAAGGTGAGGAGACAGTGTGATAAAACAACCAGAGGCTGTCATATGCTTTTCCACCCAAAGCAAATCTGCCAGCTTGGGGCAACCATCAAGGTGTGGGCATGTTTTGCACCTACGAACCTGAACAGAACAACAGAACATATCCCTTTTTCTTCACTCGTCCCTTTCCCTTAAAAAAAAACAAAAACTTGACAATTTGGATTTTAAGCCTCCACATCATGCAAGCTCTTATCCTCCCTTCTCCTCTTACTAAAGCCCCATTCAGGCTGGGCACATCAAAGCCTCACAGGCCAGTCGCCCCGCACAGCAGGAACCTTTGGCAATGACTCTCGGGCAGCATGGGCACACCTCTACTTACTGAGAGGCAGGACAGTGATGGGGATGTTCTTTGGCCGCTTGCTCTCCTTGTCAATGAAGTCGCCCGTCACAGTCTTCTCCCGCTCAGTCACGCGGCAGTTGTACTTGCCGCTGTCCTCAAGGCGGAGACGGTAGATTTTCAGCACAAAAACGTTGTCGCTTTCTTTGGCTACCTTGAGCTGGCCCAGGGCCTCACGTTGGGCAAACTCGTTGTTGAGCGCTGGCACGGCGTTGGGGCCCAGGCTGGCGATGAGGGAGCTGTTGAAGGCCCAGGAGATGGAGAAGTAGCGGTCAGGGACGTTCTGCGCCTCCAGGATGCAGCGGAACTCCACGGGCTCGCCCACGGTGTACATCCGCTTCTCCGTCTCCAGCCGAACGCCAAATTCCTTATCTGGGGAAACACAGACCAACCCACATCAGCACGGCCAAGGCACACCTGGAAGGTCAGCACACCTCATGAGAGGGACAGCCACTAACACTGCAGTTTTGCTATATTTACGGCTTGCCGCTGTGTTTCCCCCCTCTCCCTGTGCAGTCAGCAACCCCTGAACACATGAACATGCAGGTGGAGGGGCCAGGGATTTGCTTTTGCTGCAAGCAGCAAGTCTGCCTGTGGCATAGCAGAGGCAGCTTTCTGATCAGTGTGGAAAAGCTGCGATGCCTCCCCAGCCAACGGGGAGAAGAAGAACTGCTCATTTCTCCCCAGCCTTTATTAGTGTGAGCAGCTCTGTGGTGACGGCAGCAGCAGAGCGCTCTGATGAGGGCTCTGACTAACGCAGCCCTCTGAAGCAGCCGCCATCCCACTGGGACAGGGCACAGAACTTAGGTGGGCTCGGCACAGTGCTGGCAACAGGGCTGGGCAGCCCTGGCTCCTGGTCCCAATGAAAATGCTGCTGCTTATCCTGTGGAGCATCCCACAAGATCAAGCCAGCACCGCTCAACAGCGGAGTGCCTTTTCTAACTGCTTTTAGCTGAGCATCCACTGGCATTGCAGGATGGTGACCTGGAGTCTGGTATCCCTTAGACTCTCATCACCAGGCACTGAGGGACAGGGACTTTGGGGTACCAGAGAGGAAGATAAAGATTAACCAGGTTTTCAAAATCCTAAGAGAAACCTGCAGCATTGGCTGGAAGAGGATTTTAACTGGCAAGGGGTCTCATGCAATACAGAAGTGTTTGCAGAATTTTTAAGTTTTATTTTCTGCCTGTGTCACTCAAATCTTCTGGCTTTTCAAAACTCATTGCCTGTGCCAGGACCAAGTACTCAAGACGTATGTTTTATCTCCCATTTCAGCTTCTGATCTTTGGTTGTATGAGGAGAAAGGGCAGAGCAGCTGCCACCCAAGCTGCCTTGCTGGCTGCAGTTTCTCCTGGTTGCAATTCATCTGCAGCTTCCCTGTCCTTGGGCAGCCTACAGACCATCCTTACACGGTCTAGCCTTTGCTAGATAGCTCCCTAGCAGGGTACAAGGCAGAAAAGGGCGCCTGGCTTGGGGCAGCTGCAGGCGCTTCCTAAGCACCCGCAGAGGATCTATCAGTATGGCCAGGCACAGAGAGAAGGGTGCCCTCCCCGCTGCAAAACATGGCTCTGTGCTGCCCTGGCACCACGTGGGACAGAACCAGGGGAAGGGGGTATTCTGTGAGAGAGGGCGTCGTGAGAGCAGATCCTCCTCTCCCTGCTGGGAGGCACATCAGAGAGCCAGGGCAGCAAGACACCTCAATAAGAAATACTGAATGAAGGGAGCCCAGTCTGCCTCCTTCCAGCTAACCAGCAGGAAGGGACCTCGGAAACCCTCCTAGGAGCAGCTGCTTTCCAGGATTCACCCCAAAGCCACCGAGATTATCTCAGCAGACCACAAACACCCAGCATCTACAGAGAACCACAGTCTGAAGCCATTAGTTCCCAGATCAGACACGGCATTCCCCAGTGCTGCATTAAGTATACCGGACTATAAAACAGGAACCTAATGTAATGGACAAGTGCTTTGTAGCCAGTCTTCACAACTTTATTTTTTTGCTGGATAGCAGCACACACACAAGCAGCAAGGCACTGTGATATGCACCACTTACTGCTCTGGCCAGCACCCAAACCTCCCAACAACAGTAATCACACAGAGCGCCCTTCTCCACTTTCTCACAACACCATTGCTTGGCTTCTCCCACCACCCATCTGAGCAAGGAGTAACAGAGGAGGCACTGACCAGTGGCCTGGACGTTGACGATGGTGCCCTGGGAGCGCTTGCGGGTCATGGCATACCAAGACTTGTCCGGGTCCTGGATCCACTCAGCGGCCTCGCAGTAAAACTCGCCTTGATCTGACGGGTGGAGGTTGTAGATGGTGAGCTTAGAGGTGGTCTCTCCCACTTTGTCCAAGCGGATGTCTCCCGTGGCCTGCCGCTGCGCGTAGATGCTCCCGGCGCGCAGGACGAAATCGCGGCTGAGCGAGATCACCTCCACCGGCGCCTCGCTGCCCCGCTGCCGGTACCACGCGATGGAGACGTGGCTGTGCTGCGCCGTGCTCTTGGACACTTCACACTTGAGCTCCAGCGAGTCGCGCTCCACCTTGTTCAGCGTCTGGGGCACGGCAGTGACGCGCAGCGAGTCGGGGATGACTGCAGCAAAGGGGGCCGGGAGGGGACAGAAACACAGCTGGTGAGTTAGCAGCTCTGAAACACCGAATCGAGGCACTGACTAGAGCCCGGATATGTGAAAGCAGAGCTAGGGGAGAGGTTTCTTTTTACTGTTGTAACTAATCATAAGTCGCAGAACTGCATAGTCCTATTAGGTCACATCTAGCCCCAAATAAAAACAGAATCATCTCCAAAGACCTTGGGTGAGGAAAAACTGTTATTGACAGTATATATTCCAGTGCTTTGCTTATATTTCTGCTCAATGGCCCCTGCTACCGCGCAGAGGTTTTCATCATTCTGCAGAGGTAACTACTGCACAGCTTTATGCATTCGAGTATTTCACGGCGCACAGCCTCGCCTTCAGGTTTGCCTCCCCTTCTCCCTGAGCCATGGCTCTGTCCTACGCCTCTGGACCACACTTAATAACTTTCTCTGCTTCCTCCTCACATCTTGCAGACACTCGGCTAGCCCTAGTTTGTGCCTTCAGCCCCTTAGTCACCGTTTGGCCAAGCTAAACATAGTTCCTTTAATCTTCCCTCATAAAGAAGTCAGGAAATGTAATTCCTCTTTCCTTTGTTTACATCCTTTCACATTTTAATGACCCCCTCAAGCAAAACAACAGGGGCTTCTGCATTTGGAGGGAGCTGGCTCCGTTGAGGGCAGCAATGAAATTGCAAAATGCCCAGTGCTTGTTCCGGAGACACAGACACATCAAGGCATTTGGTAATAAAACTGCTGGCTACATTTCAAGTTGATTAACCAGTGGAAGGGAAATGAGTGCCATGAACTCGATATGAATTGCACATGGGGCAGATGCAGAGGTGAAAACTCTTGCAGTGAAGTCACAGGGGCAAACAAGCAACTTTCTGAGGAGGGAAGGAGGCAGGTTACAGCACGAGACTTCTTGCTCCCTCTGACAGAGGCCTTGGCAGGCTCCCGCTGCCCTCTGCCATGCTGCACCCAGGGCAGTTTCGGAGCTCGGCACATCGGGGTGAGCCAAAATGCACAGGGATTAATGAAACCCCAGACCAGCACGCTGTCCAGATTTGTGGGTCATAACGTCCAGAGGGGCAGATGACTGACTGCAAGTAGCTCTCCACCCCTGCCGCTCAATCAGATGAGACTGAGGGCTGGAGCTCTCAGTCTCGGACCACATGTTTTCCGGAAAGCCAGAGCCTTCTCCTTTCCTTTTTCCTGCCTCCTCTATGCAGCACATGAGTGACAGTGGGAAAGATCACAAAACTGGATTTATGAAGAGCAAACAGCTACTAAAATCAGGAGGAAAAATAAAAGTTGCAGCAGCATCCTCTTGCAAGTACAGTGCCTTAGTTCTGGCAGAAGTTCCATCACAATTCAACAGACTTTCTTAAAAAGAAAAAAAAAAGTGTTTTTAAACTTTTGATGTCTCAAGAGACATCACACTGAAAAGAATAATGTAAACCTCCTCCCCATGTCTACACAGAAGACAGACAAGGCAGCTTCACTGCATTTGTTAATGCCCTTAGTGCCACCAGGTACTGGCAGAATGTAATTAACGTATCTCTGAACAGTTGCATTGCCAACACTAAAAGACTTGACAAAATTAGCTAAGTTGCCAGAAATTTCATCTGTTTCATTCAGGTACTGTTACAAAAAGCGATGAGTTGCAGTAAAGGCAACCTGGAATTATTTATGGCAGAAAAGTCAAAACAGAAGAGGGAAAAGAAGACACACACGATGGAGGAATGGAGAGCGATATCTTCCTTCATCCCGCCCAGCGGGTACATTTGCTTTCCCCAGGAGTTCGCTGTGCAGGGACCTTACTGCCACAAGCAGGGACGGTCCCTGCTAAGGACCATTTGCATGGCAGTCACTGCTGTGGGTCTGGCAGCCCCCTCTCCTCATTGCTCCCTTCCCCACGTGCCCCTCAGCGCGACGCCTCGCTCGCTGCCCACCAGCTAAGGACCCTCCTGAGCCCGCGGGGAGCTGCGTGCCTCGCGCTTCCCTCCTACCCTCGGGCTCCGAAGCAGTGGCGACTGCCGGCAACTAAACCTCCTGGCTCCTGACTCCTGCATGATGAGATTTAAATTCCTCATTTAAAACCTCCCTGAATAATTTCCAGAGCAGTTCAGCTCCATTCTCTCTGCCCTCCAGCCACGGTCTCTTGAAACTTTTTCTTATATTATTTAAATGAATTAAATCTGATCTTCATCTTGCTTGAGTTACTTCCCTGCTGAGCTGCTTCAAAGGCAGAGCTGCCTACACCAGCCTCCGCACAACAACTTACAAGGTGAAAACAGCTAGAGAAACGAATAGCAGGGCGATTCCCTGCTGCCAGACAGGAGCCCAGTCCCCAACACCTTTCACTCCAGCAGTCCTGAGCTCTGTAGAGACTACTTGCCCACCTTCCTTCCCAGTTTGGGAGCTCTGCATACCCCTGCCCACAGTACCCTTGTGCCCACCCAGCAGTGCCGCTGCTTGAGACCAAGAGGGACAGCCCATGTGCTTTCTTACATAGGCACACCCCTGGCTCTGCAGAGCAAGCCACTATATGCTTAATTACAGAGCATAAACCTGGCCTGCAAGCTGGGGCCACATGGTGCCCACAAAATACAGAGCACAGCTCAAAAATTGAGCCCCAAGCCAAGCCCGCCCAATAGCAGCTGCATGAACGTGTTCTTGGAGCCCACCTCCTCATCGGGAGAGGAGGACATGGGAGTCACTTGCTGCTCAGCACCTGCTCAGCCTTTCCAGGTGGTGGCTGCAAAAAGACCCACACACAGGTTTGCCAGCTGGACTCATGACTTCATGGTTTTCAGATCCTAATCTGGCTAGAGGGTTATCACCTTTTATACCACATGTGCAAGGTATTGCAAAATACACTCATGGAAAGAAAAAAACCCACCACCACCACCAATAAAAACCACAGCAGAAGGCAGTAGTGTTTTGCTGAGGGCTGTAGTTTTACAGGCAATGCCTGACACACTGTCTTGCAGTCTTCGTGCTTTTGGTAAAAAAGAATTCAGCCATATCATCTCAAGTAGATGAATCAGTAAGATTTTCTCAGGCTGCATGCAAGCTTGAGGCAATGGTCTTGAATCACTCTGGTGTGGGATTACACTTAGGCACCGTCATAACCAGAAGGACCAGAGACACACTCTCCAAATGAAAACCCAATTTCTGAAAGCCTGGTTTCTGCAGGATGACATGTCATGAGAGACAGGCAAGTACTTTGCGTTGCTGGACCAGGGAAAGGCCCTGCGTTCGACACCACAACTCACGCTTGGCCAGCGATGCACAAGTGACTTTTTTAGTTATGCTGAAGATGGGTCTAGCCCATCAGGCTGGGAGATGGGGGGAGGAGAGAGGGGAAAATGCCGCTCTGAAAATACCCATGGAGCCACATCACACCTCATTTCAGGAACCTGATGAGCATTTCATTCTGGAACATCTGGGGCTCTCACAAGGTCACGGAGAGCAAAATAAGCAGGGAGCTCCGCACAGGTAGTTGTTTTCAGGGCACGGCATCACACGCTGAGAGGCGCGTATCCGAAGGGAGGTTTCTCTCCAGTCAGGCGCCAGGCTCACGTTCCAAGGACATCAGCGCACACGTGCGGCCTCGTGGACCTGAGCGACTTGGCCGCAGAGCTCACCGGGCGCCCCGGCCCGCGCTCTGGGTCGCGCTGTGCAGCCCCGCGTCTCTCGGCCAGCAGGCGGGCGCTGCACGGCTCACCCCCGCCCGCCGGGCCTTTTTTTTGCCCTGCAGCCCCACCGCGCTCGCTCGGGGCACACCTGCTGGCCACTGCCATCCGTGAGCCCATCTCCTGATGCTGGCCAGAGCGGACAGCACCAAACCTTCACTCACATCCCTTAAAAAGCAGCAGGACACACGGCATTACCTACTCGCCCCTAGCACAAGCTGCTGCCGAGGCCACTGGGGCAGGAACACGGAGGTGGGTGGGCTGCGGCGCACAAACCACCCAAGTTGTGAGAGCTCTTCAAGTGATAAATGGAAGAAGTGCTGCCACTAGAGGGTGTCAGGGACCCGGCTAGGGAGCCTCCCGGTGCCAGGAGGAGGAGGAGAGCTCCTCAATGCTCTCCCCAGAGACAGGTCCCAAGGGCCGTGCCCTCCCAGCAAGGCCCGTCCAAGCAGCTCCAGCCACATCTGCTTCAAAAACCCAGCTCAGCAAAGCACAAGCAGTGAGCATGCTGCGAGCCACATTGTGTCCTGACCAATAGGGAATTAAGGCATTTACTGAAGGTCTCAGAGGCAAAAAGCGGGAGCGAAGCCTAGAGTTCCCACTCTGGAGTTGGGGCGCTCTCCAGGGCGCTCTCCTGTCAGCATCCGGAGGGCCTCGCTGCACACTGCCTCGGGCAGGCACAAGCAAGACCAGGGTGTCCCTCGCTTCACTCAGGCTGGGTCTGCTCCTTTCCTAGGCATCCACAGCCCCTACGACGCCTCGGCGACAGGTAATCAAATGAGAGCAACCAATACTTTGTCTGCCTCTAAGCAAATCCAAGCAACAAACCTGCCCAATATACAAGCATGAGGAGAAGCAGAGCTGGAAGCCCAAGGCAGGAGCGCTCTTCAGCTTGAGTCTGTAAAACGGTACTGTAAAACACACTGTAACCTGTTCCTCAGAAGCAAGCCAGCTTATACAGACTACCCGGCACAGCAGGGCCATGCCAGGGCCACCCTACAGCCATGCAAACCCAGCAGCCTCTACCTCCTGGGGTTTGCCCTATTGCTTTTACCTCTGATACACTCAGAGGCACGGTGCAGTCCTATCCTCTGACCCAGTCACTCACCTCATGCTGCCTGGGTAGAGCTAGGCTTGCCAGGCATCAAGTGCACACTATTTAGGGAGAACAAATACACGTACTCCCTGCACCCAGGGAGTTGTTTTCTGCTGAGAAACACTGCTCGGATTTTTGAAGGAATTAATGTAAGAGTTATGTTTCCATCTGCCCCATGACATCTTGTTGCCCCACAGGAATCCCAGTGCAGTGCCACCAAGCTCCTTCCCTGATGCCTCTGCTTGTTCTTGCAAGACAAGAACAAGCTGCTCGAGACGAACCGTGATGCTAACACCGCCCGCTCAGAGCAGAGCGCTGGCAGGCTCTGAACGATGCCACGAACACGAACGCAGGCAGGAGCGCCAGGCGCAAGGATTTAACATTTCATTATGATCCTCTGCAATCTGCTATCCCTTCTGTGAGCGCTGCCGCTGTAGCAGAGGGTACCACCACGGGAGCCTTGCTGTGCCACGCTACACGCTGCTAGAGTCACTACACCTGCACCCATGTCTTCTAAAAACTAGCAATACTCTTTGCCATCAAAGCAGAAGAAGCTTCGTTTGTCTCTAGTTCAGAAAATGAAGCACCAAGCTTTACCAGGGCCAGGCAAGACACTGACACTGTCTTGCAACAGCCAAAAGTGCTGTGAGAGAAAAGAAGGGTAATCTGTCATCGGTCTGTCCCGATACAACAGAAACAACTGGAAAAGGACCTGCTTTCTCCCAGACACAGCAAGCTTTCGGGAAGCCACAATCCTCGTCCCTCCCCGATGCCACGACTGATTTCCATTCCTTACAGCATCCGAAGACATGTGTATGCGTGTGGCAAGAGGAAAGGGTGGTGATAAGGAAGGAAAGATATCTAGATTAGCAATGTAATCCTCTCAGACTGCATGCCTGGCAATTTGCTCCACATACTGATCCATACCTGCTGCGGCACATCAGACACCGCTCCTCCTATCTAGTCAATCAGAAGATGGGGTAATGCCTCCAGCAAGGAGGAAAATGCACACGGTGGTGTGCTGCGAAAGTCACAAGGGCTCCCAAACGTCACCTCTGCGAGCGGACAACAGTGAGATCATGCTTCTGGTAACGTGCCTCGCTTGCCTTAGTTTTAAATCTTTGCTAAAAACTCACAGGTCGTATGGGGAAAAGAGGGTAGCAATCAGCAAAAGGCTCTGTTCCTGTTCTTGCTACGTATAAGTCATGCACTGCCCAAGGTCCTACCTGTGACCAGAATGTGTGGGGGAGCAGGAGTGAGGTTAACTGGGGAGGAGAGGCCGCAAGAGGATTAGGAAGGTCAGGTTTCCTATGCCAAATTTGGTTACAGACAAGGAGCTGAGTACCTTGACTCCCAGCTGCTCTGGAGTATGTCAAGCCCACTGAACATCCAGCAGCTGGCAGATGATGGAAGACAGAGAGGAGGTCTGCCCTGCCTTCATCCAGAGCTATTCCAGGGAGCACCAACGGGGTCATTTCTCCCTGCAGGATCATTGTATCTTATGTGAATGTCCTGCCTTTGCTTTTAGGCTAGTTCCCTGCACTGTGCCCGCATACACCGTTTGCAAACATGCAAGTTGGACCTCCTGAAGCGGACAACTAGACAAATGCTGAAAAAGCAGCATGGCTTTGCAGTAAGGAATCCAGTCACTGCAGCAAGGAGGAGGAAACGCTCCCCAAATCCATGCTATCATTAATAGGACGCCAAGAGAAGAGCATTTTTGCGCCAGTTTGCAGTCGTAACAGTTCTTCTGAGCCGCGCAGTTTGGAGATGTGATGCATCTTTGGCAAGGCCAACCACGAATATGCTTCTTGTCTCGGGATCTCCCGTTTCCAAGCAGCACAGAGCACAGAGAGCTGAAGCCTGGTTGGCAAAGGGAATTGCACATACTTGGTACACAGACTCCCCCGGGTTAGCACTGCTCTGGAGAGAAAGTTCATGGGCAACTTTCCAGAAGGGAACATGTAAAAACATTGCCTCTGTGAACCTTCTCTCCTCCCCACCTATCAATATATAATGATTAGCTTCTGATACCACAAGGAAAATATAAATCAAGTGTTAATAATCCGGTTTGCTGGGGAATTGCTTTGCTTCAGTAAAGCCCAATCTACACTGTTCTGTCTGGGAAATAATGATGGTTAAAGATATTTTCAAATTAAAGACATCTGAAAGAGAAAGAGAAAAACAAAACAAAGCAAAACAAAAAGGAAAAAAAAATCCATGAAGCTTTTTAAAAGGATAGTTCATTACTAATTCAGTAAATGGCAAAAGGCAACAGGGGAACCGAAGAGTTAAATAAGATGGCATCGCAGTTGTTTCACAGCAGTAGCAATAAATCCTCAGATTACAATACTATCCTTGTTTGTACATTAGCGACTGGTTGGAACGATTATGTCGATAGAAATGCATCTCTCAGAGCAACCGGATGAGTTCAAACAGCCAGTGGGAAAGGGCACAGAAAAAAAATATATATATATATATATAAATAAATAATGCAGAAGGGGAAAGGAGAATCGGGTAAAAGATAAGTAAATGGGAAATTAGGTCAGCTTCCCGACTAGGGGCCTCAAGTCCTTGCCCGCTGCTGAATCCGTTCGTCACGCACGCGACGCCGCGCGCTCCTCAGGGCCTGCTGCTCCTGCTCCCAACGCGCGGCGGGAGAGGAGCCGGGCGCAGTCTGCTCAGCCGGGGTACCCTGCCCCATGAACGCACCATCAGGAAGCACCAGCCCGCTCTGCTGTGGGCTTGGGGCCCTCGCTGCACCCCAGGCTAGGCCACCAGCAAGGCCTGAATGAGAAACCTGCCGAGAGACCAGTAAGAACAGACACACGCAGCCCTAATGCTGTCTCAAACTGCTGTTGTCCTCCATAGACCCTGAGGAGCTACAACTCCCCCAGGTGCTTGCAGATGACGAAGGGCTTTGGTTTCACAAGCCCTCCCTTTCGCACCAGGGAACTTGTGAGCTCCTGCCTGTCCCTCGAGCACAGCAGAGCTCAGGGCACTCCCCAGAGACTCTTCTCACTGATGAGCGGCAGCTGCTCCTTCAAGTTTCTGCCTCTCTTTTCTCCACTACATCCAACATAGCACAGTGGGAGCTTGGGGGGAGCATTTATGCCTCCTTCCCTAGTTTTGCTCAACCCATCGCTTCTCTTACACCCCTCTGCGGACAGCTGAGACAGCTACAGGGAGCTGGGGAAGAAAGACTCCTGCTAGCAGGCTCCTTTTGCTGCTTCCATCCACCCAGTCCCAACACACCCTCAGGAGCATCTGGTTATTAGGACAGCTAATTTAGGTGGAGAAGTTCAAGTGACCTCATCAGAAAAGAGACACCAGAAAGGGGCGAAAGGAGAAGGAAGTCCCCACAGCAGGGAGAGTCATCATCATTTGTTCATTAAGAAAAATCAGACAGAGCGTGGGTGCAGTGAACAGCGCTGAAAGTGTCCACCGAGACAGGGGCTGCCTGAGGGGCAGACCGCCAGGACACAGAGATGCCCAGAGAAGGGAGACCTGTGTGCACAGTGGGAACACAGGCTCTCCACCTCCCAGCAGCAAGAGGGACAAAAGACGTTAACGTGCACCCCCTGACACGCACGCAGAGCCCTCTGCAACCCTGCTCCGAGCTAGGTGCTCTCCAGAAGGAGAAACGAACAAGCTAGCCTGCGGTCAGCAGCCCTCAGTGCTCTGAGTGGACAACAGGCATGCTGAGATGGCAGGGATGATGCCCAAGGGGATGTGATGGGGTCAGCAGGGTGTGACATGGCCAAGTGAAGCATCTGATAGACTGTCCACATAGAAATGTCCCCTGGCAGACAAATAATGGTCTCTGCTGCTTAATGAACCTGTGCCTCACTCTCCGCCTGGCCTGTCCCCGGCCATGGGGTCTCTGCCTCTAGCTCAATTGCCCAGTGAAACGTAGCTCCAGGCCACATGGAAGAGCCCTCCCCAGGACATCGTCCAGCAGAAAACGTTTGGGAAGGACAGCACTGGGCCACAAACCATCCTGGACTGCATGCGGCACTTGGCTGCCTACCTGCAATGAGCCCAGGGAGTCAGCCTACAACCTGGGGCAGCTCTTGCTGGACCTCCCTGCCTCCTCCGCAGGCCGGCCTCTTTGAGGCCTTGGTGCTCCCCATCCCGAGCTGCAGAGCCTTGGGCTGCCTCCTCGTGCTTAAAGCGAGCACTTGAGGGGCTGCAAGCACAGGGGCAGGGCGCATGAGCTCGCACCCCCTTCACTGAGGGCTAAGCTGGTGTGTTTTACTTAGCTCACAAGTGGGAATCTACCATGGCTCAGCTGGCACAGGGCAACCTGTCAAGCCACCACGTCTCTGAGCCCTGCGCAGCAGCTAGGGAAGGTAGGAAAGATCTAACTGACACAGAGCCAGGTACGTGACCCACAGCTTTTGCTCCCATAACTTCCCTGAAGCTGGGTACGCAACACTGTCTCAATGCTTTATATCTGTGAAGCTGAGATTAAGAAATGATAAACACAGGAAACTTACAAATCCTCTTTTCTCCAGCTTTTAAAAGCCTTGTTTTATTTAACCTTGCCTAGCCAGGCAGGAAATACAAGCACCTGAATAGGCAGAGCGCCATGCAGTGTCATTCAAAACAATAAGAACACACGCCAGGCCATACTTCCAGTAGGCTATAATACTGTCTGTGTTTTGTTTTTTCTCAGGTGGATCACCCTCCTCGAAAGTCAACCTTAGAAGAGTCTCCTCTACTTCAGCTCTAAAAGAATAGTATCAACACTGCAGAAGACAGCAGAGCTGTTTCCAGAGATTAGCATTTGTATCTCAAGGACCAGCAGAGAACACAGAAGGTCAAAATATGCATGTGAGAGATGCAATTTCTTCATTTACGTAATAATCAATGTTTTGAGACCTTGTAAGTTTCTTTTTTGCCCTACCACCAAGTACCTTCTGGGACCGCCCCTCCCAAGAGTTGCAAAGCACAGGACTAGAATTTCCAAATTACCCCTTCTGGCCAGCAAATCTTCACCGTCAGCAGCACTGATTTCTTTTTGCCTCCGGTGAAAGATAAAACAGACTTGGACACACTCAGACAAAGATTCCTGTGAGTAGCATTTATTAAATTAAGGAAACTTGAGGCTTCCAATCTGACATCAGGGTCCTTGTGCTAAAAGCAGCTATGGCAGCACAGTCTGACATCCAGTAACTCCAGAAGCACTGACAGCAGCAAGAGTGCACCTTGCATCCAATGCAAGTCCGGTGCTGAGCTGGAGAGCCAGCACTTTGAACGGAAGACAGCTTGATGCATGCATCTCCTCCAAAAACTGCTCTCATACCGAACACGTAAGAATGGAGTATTTCAGCCCTCACAAGCTTGAGACCATCTTTTCAGAAACAAAGCATTGAAGGAAACTCAGAATTAGTCTTTATTATATACTATAGCCCTTAATTCCCACTCAACCCAAGTTTGGATCTTAAGTTTCCAAGGGAAGACAAGTTAAATTGCTGCATCAATAGGAAAGAAGAGAGCAGAACTAAATCATAGGTTAATCTGAGAAGATTACTGAGAAACAGATGGTGATAAATAGGTAGATGACAAAGTTTTGAAATCTAAGAACAAAAAAAATCCCCAATACAAACTGAGGAAGTAGAAATTTGCTCTTCCTGTAATAGTCCTGTTTAAAACACAAAGATTGTTTATAATGTTTCTCTTCACCAGACAGTAAACCATCTTCTGAGCCACAGTCAGTGTGAGCTGAGGGATATCGGTTCTAGTTATTTCCAAGTCACCTTCCTCCAGCAGGGTTTTGGCAGCTCAGAGCCATTGTTCTGAAGCTAGCATCTCTGTGGATGACTGAGAGGCAGGATCTGGCTGACTCCCTGCTCCTGCAGCATGGAATATGAGTTCTCCCAACCATGAGGAACACCTGCTCTCCTCCTGCCTTACAGGCTATGGAAAGCACAATTGCAACAAGTTATACAAATGCTTCCAAATGGTGGCTGAATCATCTGCCAGATAAAGGTAGCATGGATAAATGAAAGTCACATCCGTTTTTGCAAAATCCATTTTCATAATGAATGTCTTTATATCGTAGTTCTGCAGGCCTCATGCATCTGGCGATGACAACCTCTTTTCTTCAAGCTCCTCATGCTCCAAGCTTCTTACATTGTGGGTGGCAGTGATTTGAGGGACAGAAGGTAAAAAAAGGAAGAGGGCAGTCTGCCTACACAATACTGTGCTTGGAAGTGCTCTTAAGGGGGTGCAGAGAGGCCTGCTCTTGCTTCAGTGTAATGATCAGCTAGTCCGGGAAAGTTAGTCTGGTGTGCACAGCCACTTCACTTTCTCCATGAACATGCTTGGCATATTTGTTGTTGAAGTATTTTATAAGTACAGTTATGTCCATATCCACCAAACTGAACACCTCAGAGCACACCATGCCCGGGGGTGCTCCTCGTCCCTCATTCTGCCCTCTCTCAGATCTTTGCTAACCTCTCTGGTCATCGTGCCAGAGACAGAGGGCCCCCATCACGTTGCTCCCTCTGCAAAGCGGCGCTGCCTGCAAGATTCAGGAGCTCTGTTCCATGCCACTACAAAAGAGGGCATCACTTTTCCTACAAACCTGCTTTGTTTGAAGCAGACAGGGAAGACGATAAGGCTTCTCAAGGCAGTGAGGAGAGCTGTGGGCAAGGATGGGTCAGAAGAAATGACAATGATTCCCTACCACAGAAGACTGGGCTGCCCAGGCGAGGCTGGTGAAGAAAGCCTTTTGCTCTCCACTTCTAGAGCAACAGCTCCTAAACCAGACAGAGAGGCGGAAAGGACTCATCCAGGAGCAGTTCCTGCCTTACAAATTATACTCTCCATGGTTTTGTGGCTTGTTGGTCACTCGTTCCCGGAGATCAAAGCTCCTGAATCCTCTTTTCTGTGAACTTTCTCTGGGCTCATGGCACAGGCCAGCAGCAAAGCTCTCCTCATAGCTGCATCTTGCTACAGCTGTGGCACACTTGATGTGGGGAGGCAGCAGTGAGAGAGTGCAACAGTATCCAGGAACAGCCCCCTTTGCTCTTCCCCATCGCCCACTTCCTCATCACCAACTTCCTCGTGCAACTACAAAGAACTTGCACTCACCACCATTAAATGCCCAGTGTCAACACCAGTTACAGAAAGAGACCTTCTGCAGCTGCATTGCTGTGAGATGTTTGTCTACCCCCTCTCAACAGCAAAACCCTGCTCATCAAGCTATGCTACTGAGGAGAGCAGTCTTGCAGAAAGGCTCTCAGAGCTCACAGGAGAGATGGACATTGCTGCCAGATGGAAGACAAAGGTTTGGGGGCTTGTGAAATACAGGTGAGTCTTCTAGTGCTCGAGGACCTCCTCAATCATGCTTTGCAGTACAGAGGTAGTGGGTATTTTAAGCTAAGTGTTCAGGAAATAACTCCCACATTCAAACAAACCAACAAAAGGTATTTTTGGTGCATATATCAGTAACCCTGACATACAAACTATCAAAATAATGCATTAAAACAAGCTCAAAACAACAAGGAAGGTCAAGAATAAGATAACAAATAGGAAGTTTTCATGATGGTCTCCAGTGCAGGATCAATATCACTGACTCCTGCAGGATTCTGGATTTTATTTATAGCACTTCCAGCTTCCTACTTGTAAAGCTTCTGAGCAAGAGCCAAGTGCAGCTGACACACTGCTGTCCCTAGGTCTCCAGACAGCTTCACTTTTCCAGTCAATGCTCCTTTTGCTGTGGCATGAGAGTGCGAATGGCTCTGGGAGCTCCCCGCTTCCCGGCTCTGATTCACTACCCCGTAGGCAAACGGCAAAACGATCCACATCCGCACGAGGCCTCCCGCTTGCCTGGGAAGTGCTCCCTGGGCACGGCCCCAGGGGAGCCAGGCCCTAGGGCTTAACTGGCTGTGACAGCAGGAGAGACACGGCCAGGGCCGGCAGGGACACGCCACTGTGGCAGGCACGCGGCGGGCTGGGAAATGCACAGCGAGCGTAACAGGGGCATCTCCAGCTCAGCCTGCAGGCGCCTGGGAGGGAGCAGGGAGATGCACGCTCCTCTCAGCATGCACAGGCAGGGGACCTCCAGATGTACCTAATAAAGGCAATTATGGGAGCAACATCCAAAGACAACGACTTTAGATCACTGAAAAATGACACTGCAGGATAGGCTTCTCACCAGGCTGTATCTTTGGACAGTATCTTCTCGCATTTCTACTTCTTTCTATCAGCCTCTGCTTACTAGACATTGTCTGGATAACGTGATCTTACAGATGCTTAAGCTTCAAGAGGAGACCACAGGCAGGTAAAAGAAGTTCCTGCAATGTCTCAGCCTCCTGTGTTTCATATCCAGAAATGCCACTGACTCTGCCTCAAATTGAATTAGTTCAAAACCTTGGTTTCTCAATCTCTGACACGGAGATAATGACTTGACTCACAGCACCTGCATAGTTGAAAACCCAAGATCTCTCATGAAGGGGAGTTATGGTATGCAAATAGAGTATGTATTGGGATCCTGATTAGATACTTAGTCATGCAAAACCCTCACACTGCACTGCCCATGGGGGAAAAACTCTTCACAACCACCTCCTTCAAACAGCCTTTTTTTTTTTTTAAAGCAGGTAGAACTGGAAGTCTAAACAGATCAATTTGCAGAATTATGACCAGTTAGTCAAAGTGAGTGATCCTCTCATTAAAGAAAGCAGAGCACACCAACTGCAAACAGTCAGGGGAGATTAATTCTGTAACTCCTGGCAGGTGCATAGACCCCACAGCCCTTTACCATCTTCTCTCCTGCCAAACAGCGGGAGTCTAGACGATCCCAGACTAGTGGCTCCTGGTAACAACCCAGGGATCAGGAGTCTTCTGTACCAGACCCTCTATGCATAGCTCAGGATCCATAATCCAGAGACGGGGCTCTGTGCAGGGTGCTTGCCCTCCAGAAGCCTTGACGTTCTGCCTAACCTTAGGAGGATATTGCACATCCCTCCACCGATGAAACGAGACTGTGGGATCACAACTTGAGTGTGTGCTCCTGTCTCCCACCTAACTTCAGAAAGTATCTGTTGCTTCGACCATGGCTAAAAATCTCGAACGAAATTTGAGAGATGGATAGCTGTCTCAGAATAGCTAAGCTTCCCAGATTTCATGAAGCAGCTGGATGTGTAGCAAAGATACCCAACACATATTAGTATTTTTCTGAGGGTAACAATGCAATTAATGTTCAGTTTATCTTAATTAAACACCAAAGAAATCACTCAGAAGAGAACCATGGGAATACCCCAATCACAGAACAGCAATGTTTGTACATTAATAGATACCTAGGAATTGAACCATGAAGCAAAAACCACAGGAAACCCAAGCTCCACTAATTCATCTGCTAACATTTTCCCCTCTTTCTTTGACAAAAGAATTTTTATCAAAACCCAGCACTGATATCAGTATACTCTGTCTATGAGTAGAGATCAATTCATCTGCTCAAATAAAGACACCCACCAACAGCAGACTCAGCAGCACTGTCTTGTACCACAGCTAGGACATCCTATCATACCTATCAACATGTTCTCTGTAACCCGGACCTTTTGAATAGGACATATTTCAGACCACAGCTGAACTCCCTGTAAACATAACCTTCAGAAAAGAAGAGCTTTCGCTTGCTCCTTCTTCTGTTACATTAATTACTCTGTTCTCTTCCCTCTCTCTCCCCCACCCTAAATCCTCATTCGAACATATTAGGTATTCAGGTCTCTTCTGGTCTGGCAGACTCAAGGGTGACTGAAGAACTGGTAGAATCATGACCACACGGAAGAAAGAGCAGAGAAATCAATCAGGGAAGGGAGTTTTAGTCAGTCTCTTAGAACTCATAACTCCTGGCTTGTTTCTGTCAAGACCTCTTAACAGACACACTCGGGAGAAAATTTCCTTGGGAAAGACTCAATATTTGCAGCCTATTCGCAGAGATGCAAGAAGGCTCCCACTGCACACCTGAGATTCCAAACAAGTCCCCCAGTAAGGTTCTGCCAAATGCAGTCACTCTATAGCAAAATGAGCCATACAGCACTTCTTCCCCCTCCGCCCCCCAAAATAAGCAAAGAAGGAAGTGGTAATAAAAGGAGGAGGAGGGAAAAGAAAATCCTTGCTTAAGTGGAATGTTCCTTCTTCCAATCATCCCTGAAAAAAGAAGGATATGTAATAGAAAGCCACTTCCACTTAAATTCATTGCAAGTTTATTTGAGTACTCTGTCATTCCCAGACATCCTGGATCTATTAAGGACTGGGTTATATTACAAAAATCTATGCAAAGTGATTTCAGTTAAACTAATGTAGTTTCTCATACTTGCACCTTTAAATAGTTTTACACTAGGCTTTAATCCATGCAGTTTGCCTGGATGATTTAAGGATGCCCACATAAAGATGGTGTAAATGACACGCTGGCCGGAGCCAACTCACTGCCTCGAATGAAGCAAGTAAAAAGCCAGTTCATTTACCAATGCAAACACAACTGCTAAGTGTGCCCAGCAACGACAGGAAGAGGCATTGGAGATGAAACTCCTTGAGGCTGAGAAACGCTCATCCTTTGCCTGCAGAGCTGCTTGACACCGCAGCTTCCAAAGATGTCTTGCCACCCTCAGCTGATTTGGCAGGGACCACTGTATCTCATAGCCACACAACAACAGGGTTAGAAGGGATTAAAGCAAACGGGATTACCGTTTTCTTGGAGATGCTTCCCTTGGGACAAGCACTCTATGGCAGGGTAGCGGAGGCCTGCCCCACGCCCTCAGGACGCGATATCTTTGGTGTGCGGGTGCAGTGGGAGAGCTGAGTGCCTGGGTCCATCAGCCTGGCTCACCCACAGCCTCCTTCCCGCTCAACACGGCGGGATCGGTTCGGCTGGGAGAGCCCAGCCTCCTTCCTGAATCACTGCTACGTGCGCTTCCCCAGAGCCCTCCCCTGGCAGCAGGAAGGCTGCGAGGTGGAGAGTTGGGGGCGGACAGCTTAGACTCAGTGTCTATCGCTAATTGGTTCTTGAAACCAGCTTGGAGACCAGAAGTACATTCACGGCCATGGGGTACGAGCATCCACTCAGTTTTAGCTTCCTCACGGTTCATGTCCATACAAGCAATGCATTGCACATCAGGAGACAGAGGAAGGCCCTCCACCCGCTGCAGTTAAATCAGGCACAGAAGACCCTTCCCAAGGCCTGCGGGATACCTGCATCCTGCAAACACAGGCCTAGAGTGAGGAGAAGGCAGCGGCACCCCCTGCAAAGGTACCATGTCCACCCTGGGCGCAATCCCTCCAGCAGTGACGAAGCTGTAGGGCACTGTGTGTGAACCCAAAGCCCAACAGGACTAACCGGCTTGCTGATTTTCACTTCTTCTACTTCCTTTTTTTTTTTTTTTTTTCCTCTTACTCCCCCCACCTTTTTTTTACTTTCTTTTAAACCATGGTCAATAAGGTCCTTGTGACCTTTTACCGTAAATCTGCTTTTCACTTCCAGGATTCAGAACACCCGCTGCTCTCTTACCCTAATTTGACTAATGCAGTATTCATACAGATTTTAAGAAAGGAATTTCCATAAACCATGCAGCACTGGGTCCCTCCTGAAAACCTCAGTGCTTCCACATGGAGGGAATGGCACACGCACTTCCCACCACTATCCCTGCTAGAACTGAGAAAGGGGATTGCCCAGAGATGACCATCAGACGCCTATCTCCAAGTGGGCGCAGGCCACCGATCAGCAGTACCGGAGCAACAACCCCCAGAAGCCACATCCATGCGAACCGCTTCCCATGGGAGTCAAACCCTCCATGACGAAACTCCTCCACCAGGAGAGGAGAAAAATCAGTATCAGCAACACTCGCTCCTTCCCCCACTGGGCTGTGCACAGCTACTCAGGAACTCCTTTGGTGCAGACGCCGGAGAGCTGTTGAACCCCAACATGCTTTCACCTGCCTGCTTAAGGTTAGATCTGACCACCTGCGGGTAACAGCAGCACTGTGCTTGCCCTGTACACATACCACAGCCCTGTCCTACCACGGCCAGAAACTTCCCCACAGCACTAGGGACCTAGGTAGGGACAAAAGCAGTAGCCTCCTCGCAAGTGCTCTCAGTCATCTACCTCCTTCCTGAGGAGGGTTCACCACCTCCCTCTCTCCCAGGCCCCAAAGCCACTGCTGCAGGGACAGCGGGCACAGCAAAGCAGGCCAGAGCACAGCAAACAGCCCTGCGGAGTCTGACACTCCTCTCCTGCATGGAGAACAGTGGCATTTTCCCAGCGAAAGATCAAAGTCCATCTCCTTTGGTGGCTGGCAGGCCGCACGGAGCGGGAACGCCTCGCCTTGCCCTTCGCACCCCACATAGCCCCGCAGCGAGCGCAGCGACGACACAAGCAGGACCGGACAGCCAAGGCAACGGAGCGTCCACAGCAGGGAGCAGAGCCCCCGAGGGACTGCCGTTCGTGTGCTGTGGAGCCTCTGCCTCTCCCATCTCCCTGGACCTCAAGCAAAACCCACCTGTGTCCCAAAGAGGCTACATTTGTTTTCAGTGCTGGCAGCTCTTGGCATATAGTCTACTAGGAAGGAAAGGCTGCATTGTAACTCACATCTGGGGAGACCAGTAGAAGGAGGCCATTGTCAGCTTTACAGGCAAGAATACTCAGAATACTCTGGAATATATATATATTTTACAAAGTTCCTCATTCCTATCACATATTAGAGGTGATTAGGAAGCTCCTCTGCTGACATGCTCAACAGCATATACCTCAGAAAGCTTCTCATTTCCCTTTTAAACATTTCCCTCCTTCCTGTCTTCTGCAATTTTTTGTTGTTTCTTTGCAGGCTCCTCATTTATGTTCAGACTCAACCATTTAATTTTTAATAAGAGGCTTCGCTGTCTCTCCCCTTCTTCTTCAAAGGCCCTGCTTTATTTTTCTGTCTCTTCTTGGCCCCCCTAGCCTAATCATTATTATTATTTTTAACTTGCAGTAGTTTCCTTTGCTTTCTCCCTGCTCTAATCTCTCCTTGCTCCTGTTTTTCCCTTCTGTACTAAGTCCCTTTCATCCCTCACCTCCCTCTCGCCTCTGGCCAGCCACCCAAATAAATGAGCAGCAAGCGTAACCAAGCATAAATATGAAAGGGATCATCAAATTCCACCAAAACGCTTGCCCCTACCTATTCAAATATTTGACTTGTAATGCTTAAGTCCAAGAAGATCATAAATATTTTTTATAGAGCTCTGCAGGTCTTTAATAAGTCTTAGCCTCTACCTCAATGGCAGCCAGGACTGCAGTTGCTGAGCTGTTTCCTATGCATTACAGGAGATTTGCTCGAGGTAAAAAAAAGAGGGACGCCTGAGCCTGAAGTCTGAATTATAAGCGAGCAGATTTCATTCCCCAGTTGCTGGTTTATTGAAATTCAATGCCTCCCTTTCACCTGCAGCTTTGTTATGTTAACCTCTTCCAGGCGGCCTCCAAGGTGCAACCGGCAGTGCGGGCGGGCAGGCGGCCGTCCCCTCCCAGCGCCGGGCCTCACGGCGAGGCAGCGAGGCTCGCTGGGGGTGCCAGCGCACGGGGTGCTGCGGTGCCACGCGGCCCGGCCCCCCGGGAACACGTCCCGCCTGCCAAAGCGGGCGCCGCGCCGCGGCAGGGCTAAGCGGGTCGGCTCTCTCTGCAGGGAGTCCCGCCAGGCTGCTAGCTCCTTTGCACAGAGCATCCTCAGGGTCTGGATCTTATCTTGCAAGATGCCTCACTCCCTCCCAAATGCTACTGCATTTCTGAGTTTTTATTATTATTATTATATTTTTAAAAATTTCTTCTCCTCTCCCCCTCCACAAGGGACGGGAGATGGAAAAGCAGCAATTTCCTATCTCCTGCTGTCAGGACACGGCTTTCGTTAGACTTTCACCTCTCGCAAAGCAAACAGGCCCGCGAGCCGCACCTAAGGCAGTACGGCAACCCTGCAAAGCAGCCGAGCTGCAGGGGTTTGCTGCAAAGCGCCAGGCCAGCTGGCACCGAGGATACCCGCTCCCCAGAGCCCTGTGTCACACACTGACGTTGGGAAAGAAAGATTAAACTTGCATGCAGCCAGCAGTGCCCCGGGATAATCACTTGGGGGAAAGCAATTCATTAGAGTGCCACCAGTCCTTCCGCTGCTCCTCTGGGCCAAAAAAACAGGAGGAAGGCAAAGCGAGGTCCACGCAGGCCTGGCAGAGCACGTGGCGAGGGCACCGTGGGAGCGCTGCAAAGGAACCGGCACGTTGCGTGCGGCAGAGCCCTGACCGGAGCGTTGCACAGCACTTTGCAAACATTTCGCTAGAGGTAAGCCCTTCTGAAGGGAAGCAAACGCCCATGAGAAGATAAAATACTGTGTGGCCCCACCTCAGGTAGTAAGATAGAGTCCATTCTATAAGTGTCCATCAATGAACGCAACAGCTCTTACACAGACTGCCATGGCACTGAGCAAAATGACTGTGTTTGCAGAGGATGGTGTAGGATTGGAATAAGAAGTTGTCAATAATTTTTCTGTGCAATCTCCCCTTACTTTTAGAGGAGACAGAAGGCTGCCGCAAATAGTAGCAAAGACTTCACTTCTTGCCAGCCAGGGTGCACAAGCCCAGTTGAAAAAGGAAAAGAAGAATTTCTGGGTTTTGATTTTCAATATTTTGATTTAATTTCCCATATGGTTACCTAGCTTTTAAATTAGCTGCTCATGTCTCCCCTCAGCCACTCAGTAATCCGGAAAGCCTTCGGCAAAAGATTTGTTGCTCTAGTCTGGAGCAAGCCACATACCTCCCATACCTTTCAGATGCCTCTGCTGCCACCCCAAAATTACAAGTGACCCTCTCTGTCCTGTGTACAGCTGTACGCCAAGAATGAGCACGCAACAAATCTCTGTGAGGGGGAATTTATTAAATCTCAGCATTCCACAGGAAAAGCAGGTCTCACCAGTATAACAAGCCCTACAAGGGCAGCAGCCTGTAAACTCTGCGGAAAGTTTCTGCAAACACCCCAAGTCCCTCTACTCCCCCTGCAGCCCCACTGCTCTCCTGCAGGGCGGAGGTGCTTCCTGGAACCTCGAACGGTGCTCTCAACAGGGAGAAAATAAATAAATAAAATAAAATACACCCGTGCGTAGGCTCATGCAATTTTAATCAAACTAATGTCTGCAAAAAGAGGGCTAGAGGGGCGGGGGGAGGGAGGGATTACAGTGCCACTTGTTCAAAGCACTCCCGTTTATTCCACATCTGCGATCCCTTTTGAGCTCCCAACAGCAGTGAGGAGCAGGAGATGTACAAAGCGAACATGTCGCGCGTACTGAGCTGTCTCTTTGTTTTAGTCACTGCCTGCTGCTAATGTCAGCGAGAGAGCACTCCTGGGATCAACGCTTCGGTGCAGTGCCAGCTAATTACACACCGACAAAAGCACCCACGGGGAAAAATGAAAAAGAAAGGAAACCAAGCATCCTAAACAACAGATAACATACCAGGAGCCAGGGAGCCCCACACCACACAGCTTCCCACCGGCCTGGGAGAGAGAATGGGTAATGCGTGGGGTGGGAAGGCACACGGGGGTGTAAAGCGGGCAACAGCATAAGGTCTGAACCCACTCTGCCCCAAAAGTCTCATGCCTCAGACGTGGGATTGTCTCTTTCTTCCAGAGCAAGCTGGAAGACAACAACAGTGCAGTGGAACAGCAACCCCAATGTATCCCTGTGGTGGGGTGGCACAGCAATGCAGGAAAAGGCGATTTTAGAGATCTTTGTGGGTCCTGCCAGAAGAAGGTAGCAGAAAAGAGGAGGAATAGACTGAAAAGCCTGGAGGATTTGTTTCTCACAGAAGCACCAGGCAGAGAACTGCTAGCTGCAGGAGGCAGAGAGGAGTGGGGGCTCTCAGCGGTCTAGCCATGTTTTTACTGACTCATTAAAAGTCCACCGTGTTTCAGATAAGGGCAGGGAGGGAGGAAAGGAGCTCTCAGCGAGACCTCCTGCTAGAGCTGGAGGAGACAGCGCTCTGTCTCCCATCTGCCCGTGCAGCCCCGCCAGCCACTGTGCTCTCAGCTGCGCTCCAGGTAGGCCAAGAGTACAGTTGCTCCTCTGCCTCTGAGGAGCACAAGACACTTAAAAGTGCTTGGAGAAGTCACCCTTCATTAGAGCATCTCCCCTGGAGACACCCGAGACCCACACGCCTTGGGGATAGGCAGAGACAACAGGGCTCCTTGAGAGCAGGTTTGCCTCGGGGCTTGGGTATTAACCCGCCCTCAGCCCCGAGGAGCCGGCCACAGCTCCCAGACAGGGATTAGCACATGCCAAATGAGAAATTCAAACACACATCAGGCAAACCCATGCTTATTCCCCGCAGCAGCAAATAATCAGGTGCCAAGAAGGAGATTAACCCTGCAGGACTGAAGGAAACAAAGGCATAAGAGTCGGTCTGTTTAAGAACCTGCTGCTGCTCCCAGATGAACACACAATTGACCACCCGGAATGAGCACAATTTTTGAAACAACCGATTGCTAAGAAATGTAAGTCCCTGATTTTATATAGATCCACAACGAACAGCATGAAGACTTCCGCAATAGCCGGCAAGGCGAAGGTGGTGAGCCACAAAGGCTCCTACCTGGGCTCTAACACGGGGTGTCTTGTTTTTGAGAGGTCACAGCCATCGGTGTGCTGGTCACAGAGCCCCGCACGCTCACTCCACCGCTGCAAGCACATCCCAGCAGCCGGGAGCTGTATCCCTGCCCTGCAAGCTGGCAGGGCAGGAAGCAGTGCACCTCATGAGATCTTGGGCATCGACTGCCATGTCCTGATGAAGGGGAACTAGTCCTTGTTTGAGGTCCAAGTGACATGGCCTACTGATGCAGCAAGGTGGTGGGAAGGTACTTTGCAAGTTGCAGAGCCTGATTAATTGAGCAGAGAAGAGCTGAGCTGGAGAGGTGGTCATACCTGAAGAGAAGGAAAAGCAGAGGTAGAGGAACACTGTCCTTGCCCACCTTCATTTTTCCAGTGGACCAAGGGCTCAAAGCTGAGACAGGACATCACCAAGTGCACAGCAGGAGATGACTGCTCATTCGCAAGCAGATGCAGCCAGTGCTTCCAGGAGGAGGCTCTGGGCACATGCTGCTGGCAGGCAGAAGCTGAACTGAGACTTCCACGTGCTCCCAACACAATGGTTAGATGTATGTCATGACAGGCTTCAAGTGACATATCCCTAACTCTCCGTGCTGCTATCACAGGAATGAAGTTCCCACTCAAGCAGCCTGCAGCAATACCACCTTGGGCTGTGATCTTGTCAGGTTTCGTAAGCGTAATCAGGCCCAACTCCAGGAGGTTTAGAGGGGTTTTAGTGGCAGGCTGACTGCCCTGGTGCTCCAGACAGCGACCCTGAATGTTCAACAGCAATGTTCTGTCCTAACGGTCAACAGAAGATCGGCATTTCAGTGCACTGTAACCTTAGCAACTTCAACCAGCAGATAACAGGGGACAGCACGAGTGGTCCTCTAGGCATCAGCATGGTGGTCTAGTAATAGGACAGCAACTCGGTGAACGTCAACTTTATTATGTTTTAGTAGCAATGGAAAGCACTTCTTTGTCTTTTGGGGAAAGGACAGAGAAGCAGAGGATTGTGGTGTGGTTTCTACGGAACATGTCACCCAAAACAACTTACTAGTACCAACAGGTCATGATTATCCTGCTTGATTTGGCCATATGAAAGCAACCTGTGGCCCAAGCATACCACTGGGAATGACAAGTCCATCTTCCTGTAGATGGTCCGTGACAGGGCTGCTGCAGAAACTCCTTCCACCCCTGCTATGGGTGGATGGGGGAGCTCAGCATCTTGTCTGGCTTCCTGAACCAGCACTGCATTTACCTGGAGTCACAAGCGGAAACACACTGATCTGCACCAACTGCACTGCCATTCCGGTCCTCTTATCCCCTCTACCACACTTCTCTAACTCCCCACAGATCCATTAGAGCTCCCCTCCAGATGCTGTGGAGAGCTTCGCATCAGACCCTTTGCAGGAGCCTCTTGAAATAGATGCAATCCGACAAGTGTCGCATCTACGAGGACAGACGCGCGGCACACGCTGTTCTGGCCACAGAAATAACTCAGTGGAAATTGTCTGGAAGTGCTGAACACCAGCATCTCATTACCCGCCGCTCACCCACCCTTGCTGCTCATAAAGTCACTTCAAAAGCAGCTCCTCAAAGCGCTCCTTCACTACCTCCTAATCCCAAAACACAAGGGGAGAGGAAGAGGGGTGGGAGGCAGCAGGGATCAACTGCTGCATGAGGATGGCCCTGCCAGCAGCTGACAGGAGACAGCAGTGAAACCTTGGTTACCTGCTCTGGGTCAAGAGGCCAAAACGGTGTCCAGCGCACCGCTGAAGGTGGATGAAAGAGGTGCAGCAGGAGTCCCACCAAGAGGCCAGGTAGCAAGGTCGGGGCTGTCACTCTAGCAGCCCTCAGGCCTCCTCCCACCACACTGCAGAGCCAGGAGCTCCTTCCCGCAGGCCCCAGCTGACCACGGCTGCAACTTTCCCCACATGCAGCCCTCCCCGTCCCAGCCCCGCAGGTGACCAGCCTCCTGCAGAGCCCACGGCTCCTCACCACTGAAGCGCCCTGCCACAGGGCTTCCTGCCCACCACTTGCCATTTCCCCTCTCCCTCCTGCTCTTACGTTCCCACTGCTGCAGCTCCCACTCTCCTTCATGTCCCTTGTGCTTCAGTTTCAGCTCTCTTTCTTTCCTCCCCCCATCTTTTTTGCTATTTACCTCCCTCACCCCCTGCCCTGCACTTGCCCCGTTGCTCCCCCTTTCTTTGCAGTCCAGCACTGGGACCTTCACAGATTTCCTTTTCCCCAAAAGGGCAGATGGCCCTTGGCCCCCCAGCCACACTGCACAAAAAAGCTCCCTGCTTGGCTCAGCTAACCTACCTCAGGAGCTGCTTAAGGAGCTGCTTATTGTGAAAAAGGGGACATCCATCCCCAACGGCCACCAGCACCAGTGGCCATTGTGCCCTCCAGATATGGTCTCTGCTTCAGCTGCAAAGCAGCTGGAGTGGGGCTCTTTGGACGACCCACAGCGCTCTTTCTTGTTTATATAGTTGGTAAAATCACACATTTGGATTGGGGACTATCTTCTGATACGTTGGCTCATTATACTATAGCAGAACAAAAGGGTCTAAGCACACCCGTGGGTACCACGGGTCTCCACGCCATCCCACAGCGACTCACTCCCCTCTCAGGTGCCCTTGCTGGGCAGCACCTGCAGACAGTGAGTTCCTTTGAAGCAGAGGCTCTCTCTGAATAAGAAGCATGTGCTTCTGAGAGCCACATCTCTCTACTGGCTTTCTCTGCCTCATATTCCTGCATTAGTGGTCCCACTGTCCAGCAGCAGGGTCAGGCTGGCCATCCATAATGCATGACTATCGCCTACAGTTTTGCAAGGAGGAACACCTGGGGCCACCTGGCACGAGCATGTCTGAGCCTGCTCCTTTGAGATCTTCCTTTGGTTTCCATGCAGCAGCACAAAATGACAGGCAAAGCAGATTTTTCCCACCTTCAGTAACAATAAATTTGGTGTTACAAGTTATAATCGTGAAATGTGTTTGGTTAAGAATGGTTTTACAAAATTTTGCTCCTTTGAAGAGGCATGTAAAAATGATGAATAACATGGCCCGAGAAAGTAAGTGCTCACAGCACAATACACCAGTGACAGGGGAAGCTCCATTCTGGAAGTCCTGCCCGCTGTGATGCATTTCCCCAAGCTAGGAATCCCTTGCTATGGCTTTTCTTTGCAGAGTCCTAAGTTATCATCTTAGTGTGCAATAATGAATAAAGCCCTAAAGGGTGTGATGTGTCAAAACATAATATTAGGAAACCAGAGGAGGACAGAGCAGAGAGACAGTTAAAGAGGTCTATCCCATTAGTACTAACTCAGCCAATAAAGACTGCTTAAAGCAGAGGGTTATTTGGTTTTTAAACAAGGAACAAGAGAAGTCCCACCTCTTGCCCCTTGAGGGCCAGAGGGTAGGCAAAAAAAAAACCAAAACAAAACATTTTTTCCAGCATTCAGGTCAAAAGTGTCTTTGTTCAGGCTCATCCTGTTAACTCTCGCTCTCTGTAGGCTCTCTAGACACTTCTCTTGCTGACAGCGAGGGCAAGTGGGGGCAGCTTGCTCCATCCCATTAGCATCCTCCAAAACGCCACGAGGGCAATAGATGCTGCCTGTGCTTGGTGGGCTGTGGGGAGGGCCGTGTTAAGCCAGCAGGAGCTTGGCAGGGCCATACAAAGCCCAGCAGCACCCTGCCTTCACTAACATCTCACTGAAGAGACCAAGAGGATAAAGCAGCAGCCCGCGAAAGGAAACACCGGTACCAAAGCGCCAAGAACTGCCACGGTTCTTGTGCTCTTCTCTTCACGGAGTAGCTGAAGGTGGTATCATCCGCTGGGGCTCTGCTGAGGAGCGGAGCACACAAGGCTCAAGGCTCGGTATGAAGCACCCCGAGCACTGCAAAGGGCAGGCACAGCTGGGGAGGGAGTGCGCTGTGCCCACAGCCTCGGGGCAGCAGCGGGGCACGGGGCAGACACGCAGGAGAGCTCTCTCCCGCAGCCCGTGCTGGCTGCTTGCTGGGTACAGCAGACAGCCCCACGCTCGGGCAGAAGAAACACCTTTCCAGCAGAGCGCAGGAGGCAGGGCCTTGCTCTGCAGCAAACAGGAGGCACACCAGCTTTGCCCACAACATTGATGCTGAGCAGGAGCTCCACAGCCCTTTGCTCGGACCCCCCAAACTCAACATCCCATCTTACGACTTGGATTACCACCAACCCCACGTGCTACCAATGCCCTGGATGCACGGATAGCACCGGGAGAAGCAGTGCTGCTGCAGCACAGCCTCCAGGACCACAGGGCCACTGAGACGGGGTTGATTTGGGGGACAGAGCGGGGAGCAGCTGCCCCCCGCTCCAGTGACGGAGCAGCAGTGCCTGCAGCACTCATGCGTCCCTTGCAGCTCTCCTTCCCACTACAGCTCCCACTTACAAACAGCTGTTTGGCAGTATCACTAATCAGTGCCGTGTGGAATAATGTTACATTTTTCCCAACATTACTATTTTATCTTCTTTCGTCCCCACCTCCACCTGCTGCTTTCCTTCCACCACCCCCAGTCTGGGAAGCAATCATACATTCCTTGATTTTATTCTGGCTCTGCTTTTCTAATAATGTAAACAATTTACTTATAACCCATGCGAAAAAAAATTAAATACAGTTAAAACCACTTAAAATAAATACTTGCTGAAGGAATATCAGCTGGAGACTGCTCTCTGACTTATAATAATCCCGCTACACCCAGGAAAATCCTCTTAAACCTATATCAGATAAAGATTGTAAAACTGTTATAGGGCTAAACTGACAGGGCAGCTGCGGAATCAAGATGGAAAATTTCTCCTCGCAGCTCCCCAGCACTGAGGGGCTGCTCCCTCCTAATTCAGGTCAGGCTTCCTTCTCAGCACATAAGGTGAAATACTTCTGCTGTGCAGGGCTCCTGCCCTGGAAAAGGGCTGCTGGAAACCAGGGTGGTGCGGACCTTGGGACTCAGCGGCCTCCCTCTGGAGCACCAGGGCATTGCTGCTCCATTCCCTCTCACAGATGGAAGCGTTGAAGCAGGGACAGATTACGTGTTTCTTAAATGGGCTTTGAGGCTGCAAGTAAACAAGTTCTCTCTCATCCCTCCAGCCCACAATTTGGACTGAGGTTTCCAAAGCTGTCGAGGTGCTGGAGTCAGGAGATGAGCCCCTACGTGTACCTGCAACACAGAGGTGTCTTCTCCAGCCTCTGCCAGCACCGCAAAGCCCATCTCAACAGCCCTGCCATCACTCTGTTGTGGCCTCTAGAAGCAGGATAGAGACTCTGTGATCATCTGAGGGCAAAAAAAAATCCTCAGACTTTCTCAAAACACACAGGAGCCATTTCTGATCAAACTCTCCCTCCAGGATGCGGATAGGAAATGCTTAATAGCAGCACTTCTAAATTAGCAGATAAGAGCCAAAATCCCAAAGGAAGCCATTTAGGTTTCTGAGTTCTCTTAGACGGCGTGAGGAAGCAGTTGGCTTTGCACTTTGTGCTCTCCTACCTGACAGGGCAATAAAGATGTCCTGATGTGTAATTTCTAATACTGCTGGGGACTTTTGCTGCTGTTCTATGGCTTGCCTGGGCACTGCTGCCTGTCTTGGGACATGTAGGATTTTGTTTTGTTTTGGGTGTCGACTTAAAAAGGATGTGTGCCCACACGCAGTTAGCCAGCAGTTTTGTCACATGGAGGCAGACTGGCTCAGCGGGCACAACATTTCCCCTCTGCTACACTGGGGCTTGATTATTCATCACCAGACCTACTTGTTCTTCAGGATCCCCAGAGAAAAGCATCACCACCAATGCCAGAAATGGCTGCCCTTGCCTCTCATGGCAGGCCGACCGAGAGAAATGCAGAGCAACTGAATCTAAGAGACTGCAGCTCGAGAACAAATAAAGCCATCCTCAAGGGAAAATGAATTAAAACAGAGGAGTGGGAGGAAGAAGTAAGCATAGCAAAACGTCCCCAGAGAGGCAGTGGGAAAAATGGGCAATGTGAAATGTGAAATTTCTGCTGGTAATAGAATAATGGCCCACTCCATTATAGAATTTCTCAGAGCTGCAGCTGGCTGCAGCTACAGGGACTATATTCCACTTTCAGAGTTCACTGAGCAATTGCTAAGACAGGGGACGGGTGCCATATGTTACCAGCTGCGCTCGCAGTTATCACTTCTCCCATTTAATGCTGAGAGACTCTTTTGAGGCACAGAGGCAGAGAAACCTGCATAGTCTGTGCCTCTCCCCTGCCACCCATTATTCCAGCAAAGCTGCCAGAAATGCCAACAGGGTCTGTCAGCGAGTCAAAAATCAGGTCCCAGGGCAGCCGCAGTGCCAGAGAGTCGCCAAGCACTGACTGCTTGACTCCATCTGGACCTGCCACAAGCAGGGACGCAGAGGCAGAGGGGGGAGATGCCTCTTAGCTGCCCTCCAGCAACGCAGCTACTAGGGCCATCGGCAGCTCAAGCACCCCTAACGCCTCCCCCTACCTTTAGGGCATGGAAATCTGCCCAACATAGAGGCAATAGGATGCACCTGCTAGGCTCTGCTCACCCCACTTTAAAGCCCACTTATTCCACAACAACCTGCTCATCTGGCCCGCGTCTCACTCTCATGTTTGCCATCCAACTTGCAGCTTTTTTTCCCCCCGAGTTGAACACATCCAAACTGCACTAAAGTATTCATTTGGGGGAAAAGAGGTTGGGCAACTGCCCAAAGGACATTGAAAGGAAAATTCAAATTCAGGACATGATTAGCAAACAGACTTTACCTGAAAGCCTCCCTGCTGCATGCCGAGTTCACTCACTTGAACTTGGTGTTCTAAAATTTGGGTGCAGGGTTCTGAGTAGCTTAACTGGAGTAGAGCTGACCTTCAAACTCACCAAGATCTGTGGATAAGGATCTTCCTATTTTACCTTAAAAATCTTTACCTCTTCTCGGCACTTAACACCTAGACACCAAGGCAATCTACATGAACACCCTGAACCAACAGTCACTCTTCTCAAAGGGACAGGCTCAGCAGCATCCGGAAGTAAGGAAGGCATTTAAGACCACCAAAAACCACTTTTTGCCAAGAACTGGCAAAACATATAAGAGAAAAGTCAGCAGGACAACAGGAACCAGCACAAGGGCTGGACTGACCTTCGGTTTTATAGCAACTTGTTTCACAGCAGTGACTGTGAATCTTTCCATCTCACTGACACCGAGAAGGCAACAAGCTCATGGGGTGAAGCAGGCTCCACACTCCCATCAAAGGCAGAAACCTGAGAGATACTTGAGTGGAGTCAAGCATGGCTGGAGCTAGCGATAAAGAAGGCTAGAGGTCAAAACTCTGAGCCCCGTGAAAACGTTTTTTTTATATATATCTTATTTTTGCAAGAAAGACTGGTTTAGTCCTCAAAGATCATTTTAACTGACTGGTCTGATTTTGCTATTCAGGCTCAGTATTGCACGGAAACCTACCCAAGCAAAACGCTGCATTCTTTATAGTTTGAAGACAAGTCAGCACTTGGGCTTCTATGCATCCCTTTATGACAAGTAAAAGACATCCTAAGCCTAGAAATGAGAGGGCTCATTTTAAAGACCAGCCTAGATATGAGAGCAGAGGGCTGTGCAACTGAATGTGTCTGTATTAATTTACATTTTAAGAAACGTGTTTTAGAATGCCTTTTTTTTCCCTTTTTTATATATTCATTGTAAAAAAAAAATGCAGAGACATGCATATAAAAAGGACAAAAAAACCTTCTCCACATGCTAGCTAAATAATAAAAAAGTAGTATCCTTACCTCAAAAGGGACAGCTTAAGACAGACATATGGAATGCAATTATGTGTCCCAAATGTGTTTAATGCCAGATTTTTGAAACTTGGGTGGATGGAAAAAAAAAAAAGAAAGGATTAGTTCCACAACTGAAAGCACCCAACTGAAAGCACATCTTGCCACCAAATTCCCAGGGTTTCAAGGGATTCGGTAGGAAGGTGAGGGAGAGAAAAAAAAAAAAAAGAGGAAGTGAGGCACTGGGAAGAATGGATTATCTGCTTTTTCAGGTATGGTCTACGTAAAGTTTGTTCCATTTCTCCTGCACATATGGGGGTGGAGGAAGAATATCATGTAATACAATAATAAAAAAAACACAGGCAAGCAATTCCAAAACAGATGGCATACTGCAACAAAAAGGGAGCAACGGGAACTGCTTAGCAGAAAAAATAATAATAGCGAATTACAGAAAATGAGTAAACTTTCTCTAGCAACATGAAGACATAGACAGAAATTTCTGTCGCAAGTTTTCAGCTATAGCTGAATGGTAGTGTACTAAAAAGCACAAGGAAGAACTAGCCCATGCAATTCACTGCCAGATTGTAAATGACTAAAGCCAAGATTAAAAACAAGAAGCGACTGGAAATTTTAATGGGTATTAGTGCCTTCCTCTTATCTGCGGGAGTTTTAAATCTGGAGAGGGCACGGTGCCTCCCAAATGATTTTATAAACCCGCATCCCACAGGGGCTGGCCAGGAGACAGCCTCTTTGGGAAGCCAGCGGTTCCCAGCTGCCGGTCCTGGGGCGGCTCCACGTTCCCACACGGCTGCTGCACAGCCCCAAACTTGGACAACACGGAGCGCTGGCCCAGTTCTGCGCAGCGACTTCCTAAAAACCTCAGGAAGGGCAAAATTAGGCAAGCTGTGGCAGCTATACTTTTCTGAAATGACTATGCGGGACTGGAAGTGGATCCTATTCAAAGCCGTTATTAGGCAGAGCAGAAATATAAGCCTTTGTTTCTAACTCCGTCTATCCAAGGCGCTCAAAGCACTTTACCATTATTTAGCTTAGACTTTGTGAAAGGCTTCTATGTTATTATCCCTAATTTTACCATCTGGGAAGAGGGGAGGGAGATGGCAAGGGCTGTTCCAGGGGCACGCAGCAAGCCAGCAGCACCGTGCAGGAGGAGGAGACCCAGCCTGGAGCCGCAGCCCTGCACGGCTCCAGAAACGGGGCCCTCCCGTTTCTCCCATTTGCTGGCACAATCTCCCGGGCGGCGCTCGTAAACCTGATAGAGGTAGGTATGTTTACCCATCCTCCTCCTTCCCCACCATTAGCAGTTAAACACTCTTTTTCCATACACAGCAGGAGCAGAAATTGGAAAAAAAAAGAAAAGCAGAGTAGCATAGGTCAAATGTTTTTTGTATTTTTTTTTTCCTCAAAACTATTACAGAGAGATTTAGTCACGTAAAGGAGGACAAAGAGAGCAAAATAACCTGAGTCCAGCTGCAAAAGACCACCTAAGAGGACATATTTGATTTTTTTTTTTTTAATATCAGCTAAAGGGGAGTTTGAAAGCAAAGGACATTTCACTCCTCTGGGGAACTAATTACTGCAACAAGCGCAGCCCAAAAAGGTAAAGATGAATGTAATTCACAAAGCATGAATTTTAACAAGAGCCAGTCCTAGACCCTACTTTCACTAACTGTCTGCTTGGCCAAATAAAGCATACAAATACTTCATGCACACACCAAAGCCACTGAGACGGCCTTAGAGAGGTTAGGAGAGCTGAGCTGAGGATCTCCGAATTCTGTCTTTACCTACTGAAGCACAGCAAGAGACAAACCACTGCAGCCTCTCAGTGGGGCAGGAGAAAGAATTTGAGTGAATAGAACAGGCCTTTGCTGTCCTCAGCCTGTTGACATGACCAATCTTAAGCCACATTTTATGCCACGTTTTGGCCCTGGCATCACCCGACATACCGTTTTACATCTCTCGTCATACACCTCTCCCTGCCTAACGCTGGTTTCTCCTGCCCCGCAGCCAAGCGGTGCATCACAGGATCACAGCACAGTCCAGGACCACCTGCTCAAAGCAGGGCCAGATGCAAGGTCCAACCAGGTTGCCTGGGGCTTCATTCCAACACCTCCAAGGTCAGACTCTGCACAGCCTCTTTGGTCAGTCTGAAACTCTCCTGTGGCAGTTTGTGTCTGCACTGCTCATCCTCATGCCATGCACTACTGCCAGGAGCTCTGTCTTCCCTGAGACACAAGCTACCACCACGTGTAGAAGGACAAGCCCCCAGACATTTCAGACAAAACTAGGAGATCCTTGTCTGCGCAATTTGTTGTCTCTCTTTGACACCTCCCCAGAGCGCAGCCACTTCAGCCCACTTGACAACTGGAATAAAATAAAAGCCACCGAGGTCCATGAGCCCCATGCAAGCAAAAGTGACTGTGCTCCTGAGGAGTGCCCACCAGATTCCACAAGCAGATGGTGCTCTCTCAAAAACAGCCAAATAGTGGCACGACTTTTTCCCTCTACCCTGCGTGCAGACTGATTACGTATGGCAGCAGTTGACAAAAAGAGGGGAAGCTGCTGGCAAAAAGCAGAAGCAGTTGTTACAAGCAAATAAAAGTTCCTTTTTTTCCCCTTTTTGTCTGCTATACCCCTTTTAGCTCTCCACAGAAACATTCTTGGTTGCGAGTTCAACAAAAGCAGGGCTGAGTGAGACACACTCAACTCCTTCCCTTCCAGCACTATGTGCTTGGCTAGCGTAAATCTGGCTTCTACCTCCAACGCTGCCAAAGCTTCTCAGCTGCACCCGGCAGTTATCCTGCCCTCCCATCCCAGCCCTGGACTTTGACGCACAGCTCTGGCAAATATCAAAACTACAAAGGTAGAGGGTTTATCATAATATATTTGAATCGACTAGATTGATCCCTTATGCTTGGGTTGGAGGAGTGAGAGGTTTTTTGTTTTGTTTGTTCATTTTTTTAAAAAATTACCCATAGATCAGTAAAGCAGGGCACACAGTTACAGCCCATAGCTCATGGTCAGAAAGGACCCCTACAAAACGCACTCCTGAGAACACGGTTAAAGGACATGGACATGGGATTGGTGTGCAAGGGCTCTGGTAGCTCAGCGTTTGCAGAAGGGACCCGATCAAACCCAGCAGCTGCCACCACTCATATCACTCCGAGGCTGCTAGTTCTTCATCCTTCTAACTAATTGTGCTCCACCACTACCGAATCTGGCATGATGCTGAAACTTCACTATAAAAGCTATTTTAACAGCTCTGGGCCTTCTGGACAAGTGCCAGTGGGGTTTCAGCAGGCTCCAGAGATGGAAAGATGGCTTCAAGTGATTTCACAGAATCACAGCATCCCAGAAGGGTTGAGGTTGGAAGGGACCTCTAGAGATCATCTAGTCCAACCCCTCTGCTCCAACAGGGACACCCAGAGCACGTGGCACAGGGTGGCATCCAGGCGGGTTTTCAAGATCTCCAGAGAAGGAGACTCCACCGCCTTTCTGTGCAGCCTGTTCCAGAGCTCTGCTACCATCACAGTAAAAAAGTTCTTCCACACATGGAGGGGGAACTTCCTGTGTTTCAGTTTGTACCCATTCCCCCTTGTCCTGTCACTGGCCACCACCAAGAAGAGTTTGGCCCCATCCTACCTCTGGGTAGGTTTCCCAGAAACTCTCAGGTTGATGCCATGCAACATGAATGGCCCTAACTAAGAGATGGTCCCAGAGAGGATGCAGAAGCAGCTGGGACAATGGAGCAGAAGTGTAGCCCAGCTGAGAAAGCAAGCAGGGAGGCACCAAGTAACAGTATTAATCTCACCTGTGCTCCTTTCACCTGAGCCTGCTGGGACAGCTCTTGCACAAACTAGCCAGCTCCACAACAGCTCTTCCTTTGCTGCTGAGACTACTGTGCTTGAGTGCTTCTCTCTCAAGTCTGCACTTTCTCACTTTGCTGTATCTCAGAGGTAGTTCTTTCACCCCCTCCCCAATGCCTTTTTTTTTCTTTAAAGCATTCGGAATTGATGCTGTACAGTTCCTTCCGCAATATTCCTAAGAAATAAAGAGTAAAGGAGCTGCCATCTCCTCAAACACTTTGAAGCTCTCTTTCCCCCTGAAACTACCTGTTTAAGAACCACCTCAGAGCTTGATTTCCTCTCTCCAATCACTTTCACTCTGAAGAAAAGCTCAATATTTCTTGGAGCATGAATAAAAAAATACAGTGATAAAAGTCTGGAATTTCTGAAAAGGCTAGAACTGGGACTCTACTGTTATCTAAGTAACGGTACAGGCACACAAACAACTTACCACCAAGATGCAGAGCCCAAATCTGCAATGATTCAGGTATCCGGAAGTAACTGTCGTGTGTTCACTGTTACCCAAAGGCAAAACCAAAGTTTATTTGCCCAAAGCTGTAAGATGAGACACACGGAGCAGTACCTTGGGTCGCCCAGAGCCACACAAACTCAGAACCTGAATTACTGCACAGAAAATTTCTCTTCCTCTACTTCAAGAGATATTAGGACAGGGTTAATAACATGACACTATGGAAACTACTGCACCTTGCTAGTGGTGATGCTGCATAACTGAGACACCACTTTCCATCACCTGCAAACTACTTGTCATTCTTACCTCTGTAGAAAGAGGAAGAAGAGACCATATACTTCTTGCAGTTAGTAGGGGGCAGGCCAACACCATGAACTGTCAGCTATGCACAGTCCCTACATTCCCCGTTTAATACATATAGTTTTATAAGGGTTCTCTTCAATATGCCAAGTGTCTTGTCAATTCAACTGTAAAGCCAGAATTTCCATCAGTAGGAGCCCCATGGGTGAAGTTTTCAAAAGCAGCCAAGTCTTTAACCGTTGCTAAAGGAAGAATTTACTTCCCTTAACAGTAGCTGCCTCACCCAAGTTAAGCATCCAGGTGCTCTCTGTAATCAACACAGGGAAAGATGCACCTCATTTAAACAAGGGTGGGCTGCTCTCTAGATGCACCTCTCTTCCTCTGACTACAGACAGCGCCTCAACAACCAGCCTAGTCACAGGCCTGATGCTAGATGAGTGCGATGTCACTCTTGTGAGCTTTCCCCCAACTGTGAGTAGAAGTGCATGAATTAGATTGAGCAATTTCATGTCACCCTTGGGGAATTAAACTCTTAACAGCTGCTCTGAAGGCAAACAGTGGAGGTGCAGACATCGTACTTGTGCTAATCCTTTCTCCTAAATCAGCTACTAGGCCATGGTTCCACTGCACCCTGCAGAGCTGCACCTCTCAGTACCAGCAATTCCGTTTGAGATGGCCTAAGCTTTTCTTCCCAACATGTCTCAGCCCAGATATAATGCTTCTTCCCCTCGATGTAGCTCAGGAGGAGATAAGTAGCAGCCAGATAGGGAGACACACACTCATTTTTAAAACAGCCAATATGTGAAATGG
>NW_010588600.1:303554-320694 GCF_000705375.1 Tinamus guttatus | reverse complement strand
GAGCCACATGACTAGCCTCAATGCTAGCTTCTGCAAGATTAGCACTCATTTTGCAGACCTAAATTCAGATCAATAAAGACAAGAGTCCTACAGAGTGCCTCAGGGAGACTTCTACCTCCAGGAAATGGAAACACCGAGCCCACTGAGGGGCACTAGATCCTGACCTAGATCCCTGATAACAAAAAATGACCTTGGAAATACAGGCTAGAAAGGGTAGAGGAATAAACAAGAATGCCTCCGTGAGTAGAAGTATACTTTCAAACCCATCTTGCATCATCTTTATAATGCTTTATTACTAGGGGACTGAAGGCCCCTTGATATATGGCCCTCAACACTGCTCAAACAGCAGGAGCCAAAGCCCGTCACAGCTGTGTCTACCGCAAGCAGAGATGCCTTCATGCCGAGAAGACTCCAAATGCAGCCACCAGCATGAGGCAGAATCAGCACCCCAGCCGGTACCCCAACCTACGGAGCTGCTTGCCAAAATTTACAGCTGTATCACCTGGAGTGAGCAGGAAGGGAGGAAAACAAAGTAAAATAAAGTCTTCCTTCAGCTCCTCCCTCAAACCGCAGCAACAACAGTTCAAAAGCTCCCAGAACAGCGACTTGAAAATCAACGCTGCTCCAAAGCCATCCATTTCACACATAAATGGAGAGAATAGAGATGCTAACAAACCTGCCTCCCTCCAGGCTTTTCTCCTGCCAAAAAAGAGCCACTCAATCTAATGACTCAATTAAAAATTCATAACTGGATGAAAGAAAAAAAAAAGTTTGGTTCTGTTTCTGAGAAAATGAGAACAATAACTCTCATTTAGCACTCATGCTGCTCTTCTTGAATACTGTACACAGCAATGAAGCACGTCTGAAAACCTATGACCTGTAGCTGAAAGCTAAACCCAGGAGAAAGCGGGGGCGTGCTCTACCTAGCCCTGCAGAGACATGAGGGCAGGAGTCTCTCTTGCTGTGACCTGGTAGGTAGAGGAGAGGGATTTTTACTCACTCGGGCTAGTAAAAGCCCTCTCCGCATAATTAAAACATACAGATGGGACTGACATCAGCACCAGTTCAGGCTAATGGAGATGCAGAAAAATACTCCCCAAATCCTTTTCCCTTCAAGAAGGGCAAGGAAGCATCTCCGCAGGTTCCCAACACCCCAAACCAGTCCAGCTGCCCTGCTGTTTCACACCTGACAGTTACCAGCACACACTGACTTCTGCCACCAGGCTAAAACAGCAGCACCAGCTGCTTTCCAAAGTCAACCAGGGCTGACCCGTGACGATGCTCGTAGGTGACCCCTCTTCTCCACCCCAGCTGCAGGTGCCTTTGGAGGGAGGCAAGGGGCACAGAGAGGAGAAAGGCTGGTGAGGCAGCACGGCCTTACTGGCGTACGCTGCAAAGGCTCCCTACAGGAGTCTCTAAGGCAAGCACTTCCAGAAAGCATAAGGCTTTGGAAAAGCTTATGGTCATGGGTCATCACAGTGGGCATTCTGGAAAATTCAGTTCTTCTCAGGATTTAACCACAGTGAATGTTTAGGCAGAGGTACACATTCAAAAATTCAAGTGGCCTTAAATCACTTCCAAAGTGAGGTTTTGGAAAGGATTTAAACTAAACCCAATTAGGGCCACAAATTCTGAGAGGGAACATCCATGAAGGAGATTAGTGTGTTTTAACTAATCCTCTGAAAGTTACTTTCCTTGAATAAGTTATTCGATTTATTTATAGACTAAATATAGATCTTTTACGAACTTTATATATAAAAAAAAAAACTTAGAACAATTTCCTTGAGCACCTCTGACATATGTAAGCCCTTAAGTGTATGACCTGAAGGCACTGTTCACGGATGTCTATGGTGCTGAGCCCCAGACTGCACATGCCTCATGCTAGCAGCAAGGGTAGCAGAGAGCAGAAGCATCTCACCCAGCAAACCCAGGGCGACCACCAAAGAAGCTGCTGACCTAGGGTTAAAATCCAAATAGTGCTACCTCCCTACGCTCCCAGCCCACCTCCACCAGGGGAAAAGCAGAGGAGAAGCATGGACAATCCCTTCTGCCCCCCATCAGACAGGCCAGCTAGTCCCCAGATCCTCTTCAGGTAAGCTCCACCACCCAAGCTCCCCACGGAGCACACCAGCACGTAATTCAGCCATCGGGCACTGCCCAGCTTTGGTGATTCTGAAGTTAACTGTTCAGCTATTTCCCAGTAAGGTCTATGCCTCGAAGGCTGGGTTCCAGCACAACAGCAAGTCCTTGGGTGCAGCTCCCTGGCAGTCAAACGTGGTCACAAATCTGCATTGCCATAACCCCACCCTCACCTATGGCCCTTTCTTCTGTGGTGTTCAGTTTTCAACAAGTTTACCTCCCTAAAGTGGCTTTCTAGGGCAACACTGACTCAGATTGCTTTGGAAAGGAAACCACATCTCTAGACACATGAAGTAAATCACATAACTCAAAAAAAAAAAAGGTATCTAACTCTTACTTAAGGAAGCTGCTCAGTAAAATTAAATGGAAAAGCAGACATCTAAATAACTGTTTGAGCTCCAGCCCTCGGGGCTTCTCCACCCTGGGAAATAGTGTGGGAGAGTCATTCTGCCACAGCCGCCTCTGTTGACACTTCCAGAAGTGAACAAGCCAAAGCACAAAGAGGTGGTGAGCTGGGAGGAGAAATATTGTGATTTAAATTCACCCCTTCACAATGGCTTTCCTGTGTCAACAGTGCTTTAGCCTGCAACACCCCAATCTCTCTGACCTGTAAGTCTGAGTAATGAAGCAGGTGACAAGCCAGAGGTCCACAGACTGCTTCTGAGGCACCTAAAAGACGCAGCTAAAAAAAACAAGCCAATTGTCCATGGGCTTAAATTTGTTATACAGGTGTTATGGAACATCTTTTGGGGTCCTTTAGTCAAAAGTTTGACTAAGCTGTTTGACTGCTGTTAGCCGCAGAACACACTTCAGAGCCTACTCAGTTTCAAGATACAAAAAACAACAGAAAGTCTGAAAAGGTCAAAGGATGGAGTCAAAGAGGTGCTACGAAAATACTCCAGGTTTAAAAGTATCTCCCCGAGCCCTGACAGCCGGCCGCAGCATGAAGCTTACCCACGAGGTTCATCTTGGCACTGTAGCTCCCGAAGTACCTCTCGTCGGTGGTGGGCGTGTGGCACTCGTACTCGCCGGCGTCGCGCTCCTGCAGCTCGGTGATGTGCAGCCGGGCCGCGTCGCCCTGCAGCCGCTCCACGTAGATCTCCCGGCTGCGCACGCGCTGCGTGTAGATGGCGTAGGGGAAGGACGGGTCGGCCGTGCTCACGATCTGCACCTCGCGCTCGGGGGCCGACGGCAGGTAGATGGACCACTGGAAGTTCTGCTCCGCCGGCCCCTGGTAGCCGCTCACGCGGCACCACAGCGTGATGTGGGAGCCCTCCGTGCGGTAGAGGGGACCCTCCTGCACCGTCACCTGGCGCTGCGCTAGGGCCATGCCTGTGGGAGAAGAACAGCCATGTGTGACTTTTGGCAGGTGCCCCCTCATCTCCCAGGGGCCATGGGCAGGCTAGCATTTATCAAGGCCCAGGTCAGTGATGGAAGAATGGGGACATTGTGACTTTGGCTGCTGCCCATCCTGGAGCCACAGCAAAATGAAGAGAAAGAGGGGCACCACATCATTCCCAATAAGGCAATGAGGGCCAGCAAGCTTTTCGGGGCAATGTAAGAGGAGGGGACACCTACAGGCACACATGCATTGAGCTACCAGACTCAAATGCCAGGCAATACCTCAAGGAGCGAGGGAACAGCTCGACTGCATTAGCATCACATGCCCACGTTCCTACTTTACAGGCAGGGGCAGGGAACACTTTTCACTTCAACTCGCATGACAACCACATGAGATAAGGTCAAACGCTGCTCTCGCTGGCAGACAAGCGATGAGCAACTTGCCAAAGAGCAATAAAGGAGCCTGCAGCCGATCTCCAAGCAGTACCAGGTGTGCCATATGACGACCAGTTTTCCTATGGGGGCATTTGGCAAGACAAGCCTTCAGACCCCATTTTAAAATCAGGATATTTCACTCTGTCAAAGCAACCCTCCAGCCAAGGAGGAGAATATTTTTTGATTGAGTTTTTGTTTGCTTGTTTTTTTAAATGCCTTATTAAAAAAAAAAAGGTTTTGAGATAACATAAAACCTTTCCCTGGTAGTGATAAGAGTCTAGACAGAAAAAGGCATTGTGCTACACAATATGAAACCAGACTAGAAACTCAAACTGACAAGGCTCGACTTCCAACACTACTCTTGCTTCTTCTCCCAGTCCCTCCTGCAATAACAGCTAGTTTAAAGGCTACCTGGCTAATTATTCTGTGACAAAAGAGTCATTTTTGCAAAAAGGGCTCTTTAAATTGACAACAGGCCTATACAGAGTATAGACATAGTATACCTACGACAGCAGCTCTATATGGAGCAACATGCTCCATAGGGAGAGAAAGATTTCATCCTTCCAGTTGCCCCCAAGCTGCTGGCATGTGAGCACAAGCAGAGCAGATGGACAGAGAAGATCCAGCAGCAGTTCATGGTGTCTGTCCCCACAGAGGCGAGGCGAGACCGCCCCTACCCAGGCAGAGGCTCGTGCGCGAGATGGGCGGCTACACGCTCCTCCTTGCCATCCCTGCCGTTCTGGTTTACCCGAGCAGCACCTTTCCTTCTCCATCAGGAAGCCTGCTCAGGGCTTCATCAGGAACAAAACCCTAGTCTTTCTCCCCCAAATCGAGCGCGTCTTCTCCACTGGTCTTTCTGCTACACTTGTAAAGGCATACCAGGAAACACTGCATCTCCAGCACTGCAAACTCCATTTGAAAGGAGTATATTTAGCACATAACAAAAACAATTAGAGCTAATGGAGGGAGCGGGCCTACTACACCCTAAGACTTACCGCCACTGGCTGCTGGAAATCAAGACCAAGTATTGCACACTGGGCACACGTAAACTCTTGCAGGCAGGACTGCTGGATGGAACAAAGACAGGATGACTGCAATCTGCTGTATTTTTACACAGATTATGGATGGATGGCCCTTGGGCTCATGGCACATTACCAGCACAGCCCTCCAGGGGCCAGATAAATTACAGCAATCTGTCTTGTTTGTTGCTACATCAAAGGCTCTGAGGTTCGGAGACCACGGTGGGTGTTCATCAGTTATTGAGTTACCAGCAGCATGCGCACATGGCAAGGCCAATCACCCTGGCGTCTGTGACTGCTTACTTGCAATCATAAAACAGCAATAAGCCGATTTAAAGCAAGTCCAGCATAATCACGTTTGCAAATTTTATAGTGTGCGTGTGTGCACACACTCTTATTTTTTTTTCGTTTTAAATTGTTCAAGTCCAGAGAAGGATTTAATCTTTCAAAAACTAGCAACTTGCAAGTGAAAGAGGTAGCTTAACATTTGAAGATTATTGACTGAATCTCTCCCTCCGGACATCAGAGTCCAGATACAAAGTTTCCCTGAACAGACACCTTGGACTGAAGCCAGGAGAGATGGTTCTTACCAGCTTAAAACAAATTGTGAAAAATGGGTTCAGCACATCCATCAGGCCACGCAACTGAACAGATGGAGTGCAATTCAAACTATTAACTTGGGTTCAGCTCACTGCTGCTCCAAATTATGTTTCTTTTTACTCTTTATGAAATAACGTGATTTAAGAGGAGGACAGGGAAAGATAGCACGTTTAAAACTAACAAGGAGAGGAACGGCAGGAGCAAACACTCCCACACTGTTTGCTATACCAGTCTCTTCATCCTGAGGAAGATACTGCTAGAGACAATTGATCTAGGTTGTAGACAGACTCTTCTCTTGCCTTGTAAAAGCCAAAGGACAGACTAAACACCACAATCTTTGAAGTGAAAAACTATTTTTAAAGTGTGAAGGCTGAGTTATTTACTACATATGCCATATGTATTACTCCATAATCACATTTTCGTATCCACAGTATACTGCATGCAGTAATACAATTACAACTTTGCTACAGTGCAAACATGCAAGACTACAAATTACAAGGTGCACATACACACGACATTCATTGCAGGTATTATAATATTTGGGTTTATATATTTGGCTTTTGAGAGGATGACCTCAGGCTTTGAATGCACTACTGGTGTTGCTGCACAGGAACTCTTGGAGTTCTCCAACCATCCAACCGATAAACAACATTTTATCAGAGACCTTCCACAGCCCACTGGCAAGATCATGACCTTGGGGACCCACAGCACAGAACTCCGTACCCTGATGTTCGCAGCCATCTGGTGGCAGCCAAATTCCACCCCTGTCATGGGTCAGCCCTAACATGCTCTCCTTCTCCCCTTGCCAATGGCTTTTCTAATTGCATGATCAGAGGTCCCTAGATAGGTTCGGAAGAGATGCACTTCCTGCCTTTTTCTCACTTTTGGCTTTCTTGCCTCTGTGCAGGTTGCTGCAGTTTCCCACCTCGCTCTGCCAATCTAGCCAAAACAGGAGAGTTCCCCATTTTCTGCTCCCGCTCTAGGAACCAGCTGAGGAACAGGAAAAGCCGGTGCAGGAAAAGCCCTGCCCAGCTCAAAGGTGGAAAGAAGGCAAAACTACCAGGGTTTTGCTACAACTTGCAGCAAGTTTCTGTTAAGACTCAGACCTGGGACACAAAAACTTGTGGGTTGGTTGGACGGGAGGGATTTTCAGAAGGGCAGGAAGCAGCGAGTCTGTGGCGCTCTTCCCTCTGCATACTTGCAAATTCTTGTTTAATGTAAATGGGCACAAGACTTCTCAACACTTAAAACCCACACAGCAGAAGCAAAAATACTTCTCAAACAAATATTTTAAATAAGATGGGGAGGGAGAAAAACAACCACCCTGAGAGACAGATCCATGATTAGAAGTCTTCTCCCCAAGTGGTTAACTTTTTGCAGAGTGAACTGCTTGGCAGTTTTCTGGCTCTGGGAATTGCTGTTCCCATGCATAAACTATATCAAAAAATGAACATTTCTTAGTGAGAAAACATTTTGATTAACAAAAATAATACGTCTGAGATCCCATTTTAAACTCTTACCTTCCCCTCTCGAAGTGAGGGGAGGGGAGGGCTCACTGAAGGAAGAGTTTTGTGCCCTACATCACCCTTAGGAAGCCTAGGAGACAGTTACAGTCGGCATTTGGCTGGTACTTCATTGGCACAGCTGGCTTTTAATTGCAAATCCAATATAATTTACTGGCAATGCTAGGGCTGAGAGAGCCAAGAGCTACTTGAAAATTAATAAGAAACAGATAGGTTTGTGCATCTGCTATTTTAGAAAAGGCAGCAAAACCCTCCTGATAAGGAAAAAACATTCCCTGATCCTTATCCCCTGCAGATGAGGGCTATTGTTGTGGGCCTGCTGAGGTAAGAACAAGCAAAACAACCACCACACAGCTCTTAGCACTCCTGCTGGCTTATGTCTCTCAGGCCATGCTTTGGAGAAGGGAGGTATGTGGGGGAAGGAGGCAGAAGCACAGGCAGCCCTGCAGTGAGACTCAAGGGGACAGAAGAAGTCTCTCAAGACCTCTTCGCATGTCTCTCCGAGAATCTTCTCCCAGGACTATGGCCTTTCTCACGTTAAATGCTTCTGAAAAGCAGGTGAAAAGGGACAGCTTTTTCTGCAAGGCAAGGGGATCCAGATAGGAGAGAAATGCCACGTCCGAGTCGCTCACTTTTGCATACTCTAACCGAGGCTTAACCGCCTCTCCCTTCAACCTAAGGGCAAGAAAACAGTGTTGTGCATTCCTCTGCCAGATGCACTTCAGCCAGGAGTGTTGCAGCACAGGTTATGAACGTGCACTCTTCTCAAAATTTGCATCCTTACAGTAATGTCATTTGACTAAGGCACCACCTAACCTTTCCATCTGGAGACACGTAGAGCTCGGAGCTCCGTTGTTTTCAGACATTACTGGTCACTTCCAATGCACCATTTCAAACATGCTGAAGATGTTCCACTTCAGAAAGTGCCAGGTGCTGAAGGGAGACCTTCAGGTCCATTTTACAAGGGCAGACATGCAAAACTGTACCCAAGAACATTGATTCAAGGTCTATCACAAGTGATAAGTGGATGAAACAAAAAAAAAAAAAAAAGGATGACTGCACACACAAACTCCACCACAATACTGACACACCAAAATAACAACTAACTAATCAGAAAGAAAGACCAGGAACCCAATGCACATTCTTCTCATTTTATAAAAAGTGTAGGTTACACCTACACCACACTCAGGGGCACCACAGCAAGTTGCATCAAGATAGCTTATAAATCAAAGTCACTATCAACACACTGCAATCCAAAACAAAAACCGTTGCTCTTGAAAGAATATCATCCTAGGTTCCTAATCACTAGCCCCCGCCCCCCCCACACTCCTGCCAAAAAAGAGAGGTCTTTATTTTCCACATTTTCCACAAAAACATAGGGCTGACAGCTCTGAACATGAAACAGATTCTGTAGCTTGAGGGCCTTTTTCCACTCCTGCAGCTTTACAGCACAATGTTCCTCACTTAAAGGCTCCAAAGCAGTACTTGTCAGAAAGTGAACTGCATACTAATCTTAAACTGTCCTTACAGATTACTTTGTGCCTTTGACTACAGTTATCAGCAACATTTTCATAGTGATTCTTCTGCTACCTCTCTCCACCTCTTGTGCAAATACATACAGCACATTTGGGGTTTTCTTTTTGCTGTTGTTTCTTCATTTATAGGTGTTCCTGGAAGAGGTTCAGAGAAGAGCAACCACTTCCACGTAAAGAATGATGCAGCAGGTTAAGACTCTTTCATCTGCAAAAAAGGACTTTGAAGGAACTTCATAAAAGTCTATACACTTACACATACCCTGGAGAGGGATAGTTGAGGACTGACTGTTTATCATCTTTTCCAGTCTAAAAAGCAAGGCCCCTCAACCAAACCTAGTAGGATTCAGGTTCAGAAGAATGCAGGGGGGTTATTCCCACTGTATAGAGCAGATGCTGCCTAGTGATGTATCCTGCCTTGTGGATACAGAAAGTTGACACGAGTTCCGATGAAGATGGGACAAGCACTGAAAAGAGGACTACTGTACAGGCACATCTTACTGAGTTCAGGAGACTTAAACGAGCTATAATTGCCAAGCTGTCTGCCTACAGACAGTTCTCAAAATGTGATACAGAGCTAGGTTAACTCCAAAACCAAAGCGGTACAGCTGTTATGTCCCTTTGCAAACTGTATTAATTGCAGACTATACTCTTCAGCCATATGGGTCACATCTGGCCTGCAGGCTATACACGGGCTATACAAGAGAAGCTAAAAAAAAGATTATTTCAGCTTTTTTTCCTGTAGAAATATAATAATTTAGGCTCTGAACAAGCCAGCTGTGCTGGGCGCCCCCCCCTCCACCCCAAAAACATTCAAAACTGCAATGTGAATCTGTGCTTGCACACAGAGGAGGAGAGGAATGTGTTTAAGTCCTATTTGGCTAGTGCAAATTAGCACTTGCAGTAGATCACAGGCCCTGGCAGAAAGTCCCCAGTAATGAAGACAATTCAGACAAGCACTAAAGGGCGGTTAAGTTAAAACGACTGATTCCTAGCCCGAGAGATGTGCTGGGCACATACAACCCAAGAGCAGGTGCAAGCACCAAGTGCATCACATGCTGCGACAACTGTCCTCTCCCGCAGGCTTGAGGCTCACTCAGGATCACCCTGCAGACCAGAAGGGTGCAGGAGCCAAGAATCCCCACCTGGGTGGCCCTCCAACGCACAGCGCAGCTCAAGGCAACTGCCAAACCTCCTCCGACTGCGTTTGGCTCCTGCAGCCCTGTCCCGGCACCGCAGGACACAGCAGGCTCATCAGCATCCTCTGACTGCCAGGCAGGACGCAAGGACGCTGGGCCAAAGGCGAGGAAGCACTCGGTGGTGGCTGCATGTCTTTCTGCAGGGTCCAAAGGCTCTGCTGTTTTATTGATGGCATTTGGAATTTGTTGCTTCACTCAGTCTCCCTTCCCACCTTCCCCCTCAGACAAGCTCACACCCCAACACACACACTGAATTTGTCACTGCAGGGTGATGCCATAGCCAGAGACCCATGTGTAGGGCACCCTGGGTAATGATAGCACAGACAGGGGCAACCTTCAAAAATGCTTTGGCCACTATCACTATCAGGATGCCTCGGGGAGGGTAGCAAGCTGGGCTATCCTGCAATGCACTTTTCCTCAGGGTCTTCATTCCTCCAACCCCACACAGGAGCACCGTGCCCTGCACGGCAGAAGGTCAATCCCTGCTTCTACTGAGCTATTTGGGAACAGCTAATGTACTCTGGGCTTATGCTACATCTTAATTCAGAATTGTTTTTCAGACTCCCTCAGGCATGATGCTTCCCAGGGGACTGCCTTGCCTCTCCCTTCCCAACCCCTTGTGAGGACACCACAAGGCTCCAAATGAGACCATCTCTGCACTTAGTCCCACTGCTGAGTCAGGAGAAAAGGCAGGAGCTGGTATCCACAAAAGGGTATTTAATTTCAGAAGGATTTCCCAGGCCCACAGTGGTCCAGCCACTGACAATGCTACCCCAAGGGCCTTCCTTCTCGTCTGCTGAAGATTAATGTAATTTCTATGGGAGATCTCTGCCACAGGAGCAAAGCAGAAGCAATCTTCTAGCAACGTGCACCTGCTATTCTGAGAAGGCTCCTGTTAATGCTCACAAATAAAAATTGGGTTCAAGCTTAATTTTTGAATAGAAGAGCCACAGCAGGGACGATCCCAGTGCACTGCAACCTGCTGCCAGATGGAAAAAACAATGCTATCAGAAGAAAACATGTGGCACAACACCCCCTCCCCCACACTATTACCACAAATCCTCATTCTGAGCAAATACTTGACACTATTTTGCTTCATGTATTTTTTTGTCACACCAAGAGAGTTGACTGTACTGAAAGTATGGCTGGAGCCACCTTCAGAAAAAACTGTCCCCATCCTCCACCCTATCGCTTTGATGTTTAAACCGTGCTACTAGGGGTGCCCAGTCCGGGAGCTTCCTCCTCAACTCCTGCCACAGCCACACCACGCTCAGCACATGGACCGTCCTTCCTGAACCGACTCAGAAGAGCTGTTCATTTCTCATCAAAATTCCTCCCACTGCTGAGCCAACTAAAGACAGGTAAGCAGAGAGGTCAGCCAGGAACAATTTATACAATAATTGGTATGGAAATATCACAATCAGTAGGGGAATATCAAAGCAGAGGCAAACGAGACAGGACCAGCCAATGAAGCTCTTTGTTCTTCCAGCAGAACTGCCTTCACTCATCTGTGCTAGCTGCTCCTTTGCACAGCCGCACGCTTCCATCCACAGCAGATGTTTACCGTCTTCTAAGAAAAATGTTTTCAATAAATATGAAAGAGGTGACATTTCTTTTAATCACCATAGATTGTTCTGGCCTGGGACTAGCTTCCCAAGTTCTAACTGTGAAAAAGGTCTCGTACCTCTGTTATAATTATGCACCCAGTCAGACTTCCAACCCGCTCACCAAGATCAGAGCCAGTTTTCATCCTTTGGTTCTTCTCAGATCTGTTCTTTATACTGACAGGCGACTTCCTTATTATCCACAGTATAGCACTGTTATTCTACAGCTGCATGTTAATTGTGATCTGCCCTTGTGATTTTTTCCTCTTTATTTTTAAGCAAATTTTATACTATATACATGTCGCATTCTTCTAACTGTTCCTTCTTTGTGTCTAGAGTTACGCATATTGAAATACACATTTGGTTTGGTTGCATTGAATTCTAAAATTACTCTTTAAGCCAGCATTGCTTTTCTTTGAAAAGTGATGGAGCCACACGACCAGAAGCCAGTAACAGTTGCGGTTAGAGAAAAAGGTGGTATCTCCTATTAACCACAGAAGGAAGAATGACAGAACGTCCACTCTGCACCTAAGTCCCTGAGCCTGGGAACCCAGGGTGCTCAGCTGCCTTATTTCCTACAGGCTTTGAAAAAGCTGGTGGATCAAGTGTACTTGTTTGTAAAAAGTGGATTACAACACGTGTTAGCGTATGAGAGAGAGACAGAGATGGCTGTCCTACAAGTTAATAAGCACTCACTGCTTATTCTAATTGGCAGATTTTCCTGCAAAGTTGCTGAGAAGAGAATCCCTTACACTCTGAAATCCTTGTACCCCTCAAAGGAACTGTCAGTTCTGAATCATCTCACAGAGCTACAGAGTGTTCGGGTAGGACTATAGGCTCTCTTCACAGGATGGCCTCTACTTTAAGTGCAGAATCTGTTTAATCAATTATTTTCTCTTCCTCCAAGATCAGAATATAAGTTTCAACTCTTAGATCTGTGCGCTCTTCATATACCATTTCACCATTACCCTTATCATCATAGTAAAAATATGCAAGCAGAAACTCCCTACAGATTACATTTATATTGAAAATATGCAGGCATGAAGTGTTGATTTGCTCACATTCTACTTGCAACTGGTACTGCCCTCTGTGCCTTATCCTTAAGGATTCTTCCCTATCGCCCATGGAATACATGCCCTGGTGACATAGCATTACTGCAAGTTTGCTTAAGCATCACCATGCTGATACAGTAGCATTTAGTGTGGCCTGGCTGAAATACCTATTGCTTACTTTTATATTTTTGAAGGAAAGATGGTGATAGCTTCATTACTGCATGAACTTCATTAAGCATGAACTTTGAAGATGCAACCACAGATGCTCACTGCAAGATTTAGTATGACCCTGCACAAAATGTGAAGTCTCCCAATATCAGTACATGCATTTTTGCTTCTGGTCTTTTAAGCCCTTAAAACACATATAAGGACAAACCGTTTAGTTCAGCATCTCTAGTAGTGCTCTCAGAGCTCTAAAAGATTCAGCATTGTCATGCTAGTGACAAAGCTATGCAGCACCAACATAAATTTCAAATTGCTGAACTTCACATGGTCTGTGTTCCCAAGCTATCAAGAAAAAAAGAAAAAATAATAAAATTGTTAGAGCTACAAAGCTAGGTAGGAAATTTCTGACATAGTTCATTATGCCCTGCAGCCTCTGAATTTCTTTTTATTATCATTCTTCTGTGCTCAGGTCTTACATGTTTAACAGTCAGGGTCAGTTTTAGAATTGTCAAACATTATTCCCCATGCAATCACTCACTCTCATGCAATAAGAAACTTCATTCTGTTTCACACTCAGCCACGTTTTAATGTCACTTCTTCATTTTCCTACATGCTCTGCAATCACTCCCACTACTAAACAACAGAGACTGCTTCGATTATTACTGTAAAACACCTCGTAACATCTCAGATGCTTAATGCACTCTCCTAGGAGACAGTGTGGAGTCCCACATCTCACCTTCAGAATATCATTGCCAGAAGGAAATAGTATTCAATACCCAGCCTCTTCTAAATGAATTTTCTCTCTTTCAAGAAGATATCTTCCGAAGTACTTCTGATCTATAAAGACCTTTGTTTCTCATCTTCCCCCAAGCTTCCTTTTCCTGAAGGAAAAGAAAGCTTCTTATTATGTTCATTTTGAATGAGTGGCAGGAAGGAGCACACCCAAGTGCAGTGCTCTCCATTTATCTCTAAAAGAAATTCTAGTATTTTGGCTCTTCTTTCCATACTTCTGGAAGTTGCTTGTCTGGCCTCTCCCCTCTCCTTTTCTCTGAGTAACTCCAGGCCTTTAACAATAACGTTTAGGAGCTCAGCTCCCTCTATATTTCTCTAGGACCTTTGTTCTTGTGCTTGTTCTTCTGGGCTAATGCAGAAGCATGTCCTTTTTCAAGCTTCAAGTCTGCATCTTCGTATAGCCATTTATAGCTCATCCCCAAATCATTTGCTTCTAAGGAGAGAGACTTAATTTGTTAAACAGAAGTAGAAAATTTTGAAGAGCTGAAGACGAACTATACTGCCATACATCCCCCTCTCTCACTTTTCCCAGCCTTCATCCGAGGTAGGCCACTCGGCACTCTCTTTATCAGTCGCTCTGTGATTCAGGGCTGCCTCCTGAAGGACACAGGTTCTGCAGCACTTCAGCTGTATTCTTCAGCATGGGCTCTGCGCATTTGCATCCTCACCTGTTTTTGTACACACAATTCTGGGAAAAAAAAAAAGCCCTGTAAAGAGATAAAAAGCATAGTATCTAGAAATGAACACAGCCATAAGACATCTCTCCTGTTTCCTTTTAGCATGTTGAAGAAACATTCATTCCCTTCAGCCATGGCCATTAGCATGAGAATATTCAATTTGCAAGACAAAGTTGCCTTGTTGTACCTTTTCTTCAGCAGTGGCAGCTTTCTGGTACATAGCAAATGAAATTATTTCTAAAGCCAAGTGCAGTGTCTAAAGACATGCATTTATCTATAATGTTTTTTTTTTCCTCCATCTCATCAAAGGATCACAAGAATGCAATGCATGGGCCGCACAACCACAGTTTCCATTCTCTCCCCAAATTCCGGTTTCATCTGCATTCACTGTGTTATGTGAGACGCTGCCTCACATAACCACTGTGATTCATAACTATTGTGATTCAGTTAGAGACCATCCCTGAAATGGAGACACAGATCCAGGGAGCTGCTTGGGCTACCTGCTGACTCTTACCACTAATTAAGATGTCAGAAAACTTTTTGGCTCTTTACAGGCTAATTTACTAGCTTGACACGTTGCAGATTTTCAGCAGTTGCCTCCAAATTGCCGAGGGTCCCCTTTCAAAAGGGAAGACAGTGCTTCCTGCCGTTGGGGAAGGAACGAAAGAGATGCAGAAGCATTTACGTCACTACTGTATCCCACGGGAAGACTGACCCACTCCTCCCACCCCGCTCAGACCCTGTCATAACATGATCTTATTGCCAAGGACTCGGATGTGAAGGGCTATTGCACTGGGCCTGCACTCACCACTGCCAGAGGTAGCTTGCACTACCTCAGCACCTAGCACACCTACTGGGAACAGCCTCACTGAGGCAGCGGTGCCAGAAATGCTCCTCCTGAGAAATTTGGGTTAGAAGGGTGTGTTTACTGTGCAGCTAAGCTGGTCTAAGGCCCAGCTGCCATGGCAAGAAGCTCTCTTGCTTCCCCACTCACCTTGCTTTCAGCGCATCTCTGCCTACACTTGACCCCCTATCAAACTAAAAGGAAAACAACCCAAAGAGCGAGCTGCTTGTTTCCACTGAGGAAAAGAGCTTTTTTCCCTGTGGGGTTAAGCAGTGCGGGCATCACATTGCCTTTCACTAGCAGCTGGGATATTACATCAGCTCAGCTGCACGAGGAAGCTGCACCTTATGACAGGGGCGGCAGATGGATGGAGAGAGGCAGGGAAGAAGGGCAGAGCGAGTCCATGTGGCAGGAAACGCTGACAGCCATCTGGGAGAGCGCCGATGCCGGGTTTCCAGCGCACCCCATGGCAAAGCGTCAAGGGAAGCAGGCCTGCAGGGGCTCGCTGCAGACTGCTCACTAGGAAAGGAGCGTGGGGAAAAAAGGCAACAAGCCTCCATTTTCAGGCAACAGCCCTGAGAGCAAGGGAATCAGTGAAGCCTGGCTCCCTACACCATCAACAGAGAGGCTGTCTCCAAGACTAATGATGTGACGGGAAGCTTCCTCCGAAGCCCTGCTTATAGCTGGCGCAGTCATTTGGAGACACAGCGAGAGCCTCTGAAGCACAGGGGCTCCTTGAGGCCCTGCCGCCCCCCAACTCAGCCAGCTGTGCATCTTGGGGCTTGCAGGGACTTGTTAACCTCAGCGGGCTCTGTTCCCATCAGATTTGCGTGCAGTTGGCCAAAGGGCTCCTGGGTTACCCGCGAAGAGGAGGCAGAGAGAGGCAGCGCAATCAGATAAGCCACGTTTCTCTGAGAAACCAGCCTAAGGATATCTAGCGAGAGATGAAGGCTGGGAATCGCAAACCGCGCAGAGGGAAGAACCAAGCCTTCAGCACTGGTGGAACAAGGCTACAAAGGGCTTTGACAGGGAAGACAACTGTCTGGGCTTTGGCAGGGCAGAGGAGAAGGAACCAATTTAAAAATCCACAGGAATGGTAAGAAAACACAAAAACCTGGACAAGTTTCAGCTGCAAATATGGATAGGAGGTGCTGGCACTTACAAGTCTCTAGCAGAAAGAATCAGGCAAACGTGTGCACACACAGGTAAGGGCTAGAGATGGGGGTCAAGGTTTTCATCTGAGCATAATCATGAACCTGTATCATCAGCAGAGTGACACTAGTAGAGTTTCCGTAAGTGTGTAACATTACCCAAGGTCAGAAAATATCAGAAAAGGTGAAGACCACCGGAGAAAAGGTTCTGTAAAGACCCCCAAAAAGCTGAGGCTGGGAGCAGGGGGGTCAGGGAGGGCAGGGCAGCATCCTCATAATGACTAGAAAAGGTTAAAAAAATCTGCTAGAGGTAATAGAAGGCAAAAAACAATGGGACTAGGAGGAAATTATTCCAAGAGACAGAATAGAAGTGGTTATTGCGAGGGCAATTGCTATGTCAAGGAAGATAAAGACAGAGCATGACAGAGAGGAACTATTAAGGGAACCCTTGCAAAGTAAATCATGGCCACAAACAGAGCAGGCAGAGGTCTGGGCTGGAGCTGGGAAGTAAGAGCTCCAGACAGGGCAGCCCACTGAGCTGGAGGGCACACGGCAGCTGCTAAAGGAAGAGGAAGGGATAAAGCAGATTTGCATTGAGGAGGAGAGGCCAAGCACAACAAAGAGTAAGAGAGGTAGGGGCAAATGAGCTGAGAATCAAAGCGAAATGGCTTGAAGATGGAGGTTAGAACATCTACATTTCCAAAAGCCAAGGAGAAGAAGAGCAGCAGCACACCACTGGGTCCAGACGGGCTTTTATCTACATGCTGCTACTCTTTGGAAAGTCAGTAACACTCGAGAAGAAATCCTGAAGGTAGAAATGGGGCTGTCAGGCCTGGAGAAAAAAAAATATCACACAGCAAAGCAAAAGTAAAACCATTTATTAGGAACAAGGATGAAGGGAATGAGCCAAAGGTTCTCTGTGATGGGAAGCCAGCACAGTGACAGGACCCGTGCCAGCAGCACGCCACTACACAACAGCAGGAGCAGAGGCAACAGATGGTGGGGCTGGGAGATCGGAGAGAAGGCAGAAAGCACCCCAGGGAACGGAGGGAGATGCCCATGTGGCA
>NW_010588600.1:289147-303538 GCF_000705375.1 Tinamus guttatus | reverse complement strand
AGGATGCCAACAGACAGGGTGGGGGAAAAGCCTAAGTCCAGGGTTCAAGAGCAATGGTAAGGCCAGGGAATGGCAGGGGAGGGGGAAGTCAAGAAGATGCTACGGAGAAGAACAGAGCTGGCTGAAAACTGAGACAAGCACATGCACCACTGCCAAAGGGTGAGCATTGGGAAGCCACATACCTCACTACCGCAGCGGGATAAGAGCACGTGGAGAGCAGCCGACACCAAGTAGGGAGCAGCAACAAAAGAGGCGGCCTCCATCTTCGGTGCCGTGACCGAGAACTAAGTACGAGATGCAACAAAGGGGATGTGCCCTTAACCACAGCTGCCACTGCCACCTTGCCCAATTTTTCAGAATGTGGAAACAGCTATGAGTTTTATTTGCTAAGAAGTTTACGAGCACCGCAATACCACACCTCAAGTGCAAATCCAGATGCTGCACTGCACACCAGAGCGTGGTCCCAACTTCCATACACAGAATACATGTCTTCAGATGCCTAAACAGCATTTGCCACTTAGGAAAGATTTTTTTTTTAATGAATTAAGAAGGAGCTGGGAAAGGGGCAAACCCCTCCTCTGCCAGTACATACTTCTAATCCTGGAATTTAGGCCGGAGGAGGATAAGATGGATGCAGAAGTTTTGATCTTCAGCTACTTATTTAGCAGAGCCTGGCCCTTCTGATCAGGGAGTTAAGGAAAGGCTTACATAGCTACAAGGGAGAGAAGCTTTTTATTTATCTGATTTCAACATACCCAAGTTATCAGACTCTAGAGGAATTCAATTAACGAGAATAAAACTCTTGTTTGATGCAAGTCAGGAAGGGTTTTTTCTCTGTAAATAGCTACACCCCAGAGATTTTACACTGATTATAGGCCTTAACAGTGACTGATGCAAGTTAAACCAAAACAGCAACCACACCAAAATGCCACACACGCTCCAGGCCCATCAGAGATTGACAAACCCAGGGAAGACCAGCATAAAGATGGGGAGAAGAAAGAAAGGGAGAGGGAGACAGAGGCAAAAAAACAAGATTAACTTCAGAGAGAAGAAAGCCCAAAGGAGCTGCTGATACTACCCCTCATTCCCAGTTTACTATAGCACCTTGCATGCTCAGAGCTGGCACAAGTTGCATTCAAATATCCTTCCCAAAGGAGCTGCTGATACTACCCCTCGTTCCCAATTTACTATAGCACCTTGCATGAATGCAACTTGCATTCAAATATCCTCTGGCACAGCTTCAAACACACCTTCCTGTGACAGGTATGAAATACTATCACTGTTTTCTGGACATGGAGGCATGGTTGTGCAGGCTCCCAAGACAAGGCGCAGTTGGCTGCTCAGCCTGCCCTTGGTGTCTGTTCCAAAGCTCATGCAAGCCAGCTAGCTCCCATGCCCAAGGTTGCCACCATCCAAAGACAGGGAATTGTCCAGCCCAAGCCCTCCACCGCCACCTGCTCCCCCCCAGGTCTGGCAGGCACCAGGACAGGACAGCGCCCACTCCTGCCAGGGCCTCCTGCGTCCACGGGATCCACTGGGGCTCTGCACGACGAGCAGGGAGCAAGATGGCCAGCTTGGCGAGCTTGCTGCCAGACACCAGTGCTGGGCTAGGGACGGCAAGAACGAGGAAACTGCTGCTCGTGTCACCACCGATTTCTATCAGCAAGCATGCAGCTGTTCTGGCAAAGCGAGCAGGGCTTGGGAGACTTGCTGCCCGAGAGGACACTTTCAGTTGCGGTTGCTACACAGGAGGGAAGAAGGAGGCAACTTGCCTTTTTTCCTTATTCCCCCCTTCCCGCCCTGCAATTTAACAGCCTAGAAACTGTAACGCAGCAGAGTGCCACGTCTACATTTGATAAACACGGCTGTTTATAAAACATTTTCAGCTCAGACAGCTGCTTTCCAGCGGCTTAGTGTTTGACTCCAGATGGGACCCGTCCAGTCAGGTTCCTCCAGGAAGGGGCTGGGCCTGGTGGTGCAGCAGAGGACGCCTCTGGCTGAGCAGTGTCCCCATGCTACAGAGTGGGCAGAGGCAACCCCTTCTGCACCCTGTGGTGGTGGGGGTGTCAGCACACAGCCTGCACCCACCAGGTGTCACAGACAACAACCTTGCTACGCTCTTCTTTTCTAACCATGACATCTTCAAGGACTCCCTTCCTGAAAGGCTCTGGACCCCCTGTGGGGATGACCAGTCAGGGACGCGAGCACAGAGCAAGTGCCCCAAACCGCTGAGCGTTTGGTATCGAGAGACCTGCCACTGCAGAAGCAAACACAGATGGCTGCCCTGGTGCATCCATGCCACACGGCCAACACAAGCACCCCCAGCCCACAGGGCAGGCAAGCGGGGACTTGTGCCACATCCTGCTAGCGACAGTGCTGCACGCACAGCCCAGAGGGAAACCTCTCCCAGGGCCAGGGGGCACAGGCCAGCAAGTGTGCCACGAGGGCAGTACCCACCCGAGCACAACTGCTGGGCTGGGGCATGCAGGAAAACAGAGGCAGCGAGGGCAAGCAGGTCACAGAGCGAGACACAGCGGAGCCACAGTGACTGCCATGACCACAAAAGGGTTTTTCCATTTTGGGGGGGGTTGGTTCTTTTCCTTTTTTGGAACTTCTACCAAGCACTACAATGTTCCTTTCTTCCCGCTTACAGGAAGACTAGAAACCACCAGATTAGGTGGGGGGAAGCTGGAGAGAGCTCCTGCTGCAAATGAAGTCGCTTTTACAAGTTATGCAGTGCTTCATCAATGCTGCCACACATCTGAGCGTTTAAGGAAGTGCTTAAAAAAAAAGTAAGCAAGAATAAGGACTGCAAGGAATTCATCCTTGTCAAGGATGACCATGAAAGAGTTGCGTCCTTTCCAAGGGAGAGGGAAAAAAAAAAAAAAAAACACGCAGCTGATAACAGCCCACCACACTGACCTGCAAGCCTGTTCTGCTAGGGACTGCTCATCCATCATGCTCCAGCCTAGCAGAGTGCACGAAGTACACACAACCGGTCTCCTCCTACAAAGGCAGGGCTGACAGACTTCCGCAGGACTGGAGGATTAACCCTGAACACCAGCACAGCACCGGGTCAAGCCTCAGCCCAGATTAACCACCAGCCCTGTAAAAGGGGGAGAAGGAATGCCAACAACAACAGGCCCAGCAGAATTTTACTAGGATAATCCTCTGATAAGTTTGCTTGGTTTTAAAGGAAACAACAAGGGACACAACAAATCACTGAGCTGATGGGAAACAAACACTGCTTGCAAAATTCTTTTTTTCCTTTTCTTTTTTTTTTTTCCCCAAACTTTTCTTTTTAATCCTATCATGAAGAGAACTATGTTTCCAGACACTGGCTTCTATACAGAGCTTATCCTAGGAGATTTGCCCAATGTTTATTCAATGCACATTTCACTAAAACCTCCTCCAGTCAGGAGACCAAACAAACTTCCGTAATTTCCTCTGACACTTCTTGGCTACGCTGCTCTGACAAAAGTAACCAGAGGCTTCCAGCATCATTACAATCCAAAGAGAAAAGAGGCTTCAACTACCACGTTGAGCCTCCGCAACACATCGAGAGAGAGAGAAGAATCACACGTTGAATTAGTGAGAATTCAGTCGAGTGGGACAACGCCAACATACCTCCTGGTAGTGTGCTTGGGAAAACACAGGTAGGGGTTGCTATAGAGTCTTTTTATGCAGAAACCTCACTGCTTTCAGGAACTCTTCCTCCTCTTCCCTAAGGGAAATTCAAAACATTTGAGGTTTAACAGCTGCAACAAACAGCTCCCTTTTACAAGAGAAAATATTCAGAAACAAGATAACAAGAGAGACAGTTACTGAAACAGGATGAAAACAGAGAAAAAGCCTCTGGGATCTAAGCACTGCCCTAATGACTGCAGGCTGCAATTCAGAAAAATCAGAATTCAAGTATAGAGCTCTCACCACCACTTGCAGATCAAATAGGAATGGCAAGATGCAAATATTGCTGCCTGCAAGAGAGGTAATCTAAACCACCATTTGCGAGCGACCTGCTCACAATGCCACAGCCCCTGCAGAGACACAGGGAAAAAAAAAGAAAAAAAAAGGAATTTGCAAATGCCCATGATCTGGCATTCATTCCCCACAGATTACCATGCACAACCCAAATAGCACTAATTTCCATTCTGGGGAGTTGAGGGCACAATCTTTGTTATTCTGAAAAAGGCAAGGGAATATATTCCCCATTCAAATTTTATTACAGACATAGGAGGAGTGGGGGAAGGGGTAGAGGGTAATAATACCAGCTACACACCTTTAAAATAAAGCAGTGTTTTCAAGAACACGATTCTTATTTCACAGCCAAGATCAGAGCAATTCTACAAAGCCAACTCAAAATTCACAATTATGTTTTGCCTGCATGCTAGGAAAAAATGCAGATGCTAAAACCTTATACAGGGAAATGTCATCAAAGCAAAGAAGGCAAAAATAGCAGTTATTTGTGAAATGACTAAGCAAGTGGATTATCAAAAATACGCTTTCAAATACAACATCCTTTTCTTAGAGCTACATGAGCCCATTTACCTTTGTTAATTTCTCAAGTCTTTCTTTTGATAACTTATTTTTGGCTTCCCACCATTTAGCTCACTAGCACGCTTCTCCAGGATCCTCCCCTCACCCCACACTGAAGAATTGCACCCATCTCAGTTTAGAAACTGGAGCGGATTCCTTCGGGAACTACAAGGACCTGTAACACAGCAGTCATAAGCACATGCATGAGCTTAAATAGGGTCACCCATTTAAGAACTGGCTTTCTGCTGTCTCCAGCCCTATTTTCATGCTCTACCATTGCTAACCTCCATGGCTTGACTGAGAGCTCCCCAGCACCTGGTGAACTCTCACTACTCAGGCAACTTTTCCAGCAGCACCAGATGGGGACAGAGGTTGAGGGAATCTCATCAAGTACTTTATCCTGATAAAACAGCTCATCATTTTTATGGCCAAGAAGCAGTCCTCCTCATCTCTCACAGGCCACCGCCTACGAGAAGTTTAGATTTTAGCATGTCAGGAAAGGTCATCACGGCAAACTGGATGGACATCACGCCCCTGCACTAGCCACTGGAGTCTGGGCTGTCGGCCTCCAGCACATGCTGCCAGAGCCCAGATTTGAGAGCACCCATCAGGGGCTCACTTTGTCTGAGGCCACTCTTCCACTCACCTCCCTCTGCTTGTACCAAAACCCAGATGTCTCTATAAAGAAAACTACCGTTTCCTTGGGAAGTCTCTTTTAGGGATGTAACTGCAGCTGTGTGCAGGTCATAGATGGTGATCTACACTTCTGTAGTACCAGCAGTAGCAGGTGCTGGGCCAGGTCTCCCAAGGATATATATATAACCAAAGTCTTACCTATTGCCTCCCCCAGCTCTCCCCAGTCCACTTCCCATCATCATGCCCCAAAGGTCCCAGCTCCGACCACCTCACACACCCCTGAGGCAATACCAGCTTTCCTCTTCCACACAACAAACAAATCCTGTCTGGAGCTTCCCAAAAAGTTATTTTTCAAGGCTCCTGCCCATGCCTATTACATCTAGATCACAAGGATGATTTTAGTAACACTTCCTGATGGATTTTTTAGAGCAGCTATTATTTATTTGATGCACAGTAAATGTTGCCTCACACTCACCCCTTTCATCCCTATGTGCTCCTCAAAACCAAGCCAGGCAAAAAGACCAGCACAGGCTGAGCCACCTGGCTTTGGCATCCAGGGATGTGGATCGCAGACAGTACCCAAAAGAAACAGTGGTGACATCTGGCCAGCACAGGGCAGGCCTTCATGAGAAAGCTCCTGAGGTGCCACCTCCCTGACTGTGGGCCAACAACCCCTTGCTTACGTTGCTGTCCCCCCTAGTTTATTGTGACCCGACTCAGCACAAATGCAATCAGTTTTCCTTCTCAAAGAAAAGCTCAACTCCCTCCAACAGAAGTTGTTCCCCCCACTACAACAGTTCACCGAGAGACTCCAGTGCCAAATAAGGAGAGGACCCTACAGGGAGGACACCACTGAGCTCAGTCAGCTCAGACAGCTATGTAAAGGCAACCTCGCTATTGCAATTTATCAGCAGTATGGCACTTCTTAACAGCATTAGGAGAGTCAGCCCAAGCACTGTGGCCAGAAGCAAGTCTGTGTAATTGCTTCAGTAACCGTTTCCCTTCCTTCACACTGTGGGCAGAGCACAGCAAGGCTCCCATGCCAAGCTGCCAGCCATCAGCTGCATCCGTCCTTTACTTTTGCAGAGTTATTCCATGGAAAAGATAACTGGGACATTGGCTTCCCACGGCTTGCCCCACAAAGCGAAAAAGCTGCAGTGGAAGCAACTTTTTTGCCTCAGCTCTCTCACATTTTCTTCCACCACGGAAGATGTGTTTTTAAGCATACCACAGAAGAGCTCTTATTGTTGAGGAGAAAGGGGTTACCCCAACGCTAAGGAAGGGACCTGCAGGCACAACTGAAAAATGTGGGGAGGGCACAGAAACAAGGAAAGGATGAAACAAAGCCAAGCACCTCAGCAAAGGACTAACCAGGACTAGGACTACAGGCAGGGCCACCCTGCACTCTAACAACAACATATGAGAGTCCACCTCTGAACACAGCTCTCATGACACCTAGGCAAAATGAGGATTTTGGGGAAATAACTATTTGAGATCAGAGAATCTGCCCTCTACTAAGAGAAGCAGGTAGATTTACTCCCAGAGTCACACAGGAGCAAGTTACCTGCCCTTTCCTCCCAGCTCTGATGCCTCCCATCCACTAACTAAAAGCTAAAGGACAGGCGAGGGAAGGTGGCTGGTCCACCGCAGCCCCAGCCCAAGCCCTGGCGCCCCGCTGCCTACTGGCAGCTCTGCTACCTGTCTGGGGAAAGGCACACAGAGATATGTTTTTCCTTAGCAGACCTCTGGGCTTTCACTGCTTTCCAGCCTCTAGTTCCTCTTCCCAACTGCTCATTTCCCACCCACCTAGCCTTTCTGCCTGTGAGACAGGGACCAGCACCCCATGGCCCAGGGAAGCAGCACCCCAGGCCAGAGCTGAGCTCCAGTCCCTGAGGCAGACAGCACACCTGGAGCAGATCTTCAGGTCTGCCTTATTTACAGCAGAAAGGAGCTAGGGCTTGGCAACTGAAAGGCTTTGGCAGCTACACACTCTGGATTAGATTTAACCATCAACTAGCTCCTGGCATGGGACTGATTAGGCATAACAGCTCTCTACGTGTCAGTGACCCACAGATTAACTGCGCTGCTGTAACGCTGAGGGCTGGGATGAATCACAGCAGCTCCAAGCCACAGTCAGGAGGGCCGTTCCCTGTAACGGTTATGGAATCCCCTCACATAGGAAAAGCCTTCTTGCACCGAGACGGCTGGAGAAAATGTGCGCAGGTAAGTAACACCAGAGAGCTCAAAGTAAAAATCAATGTCTTGTTTTCCCAACATCAACAGCAAAATCAATCAGGGCATAACAATCTCTCAGTCAGGCGGGCCGTTCCCTGTAACGGTTATGGAATCCCCTCACATAGGAAAAGCCTTCTTGCACCGAGACGGCTGGAGAAAATGTGCGCAGGTAAGTAACACCAGAGAGCTCAAAGTAAAAATCAATGTCTTGTTTTCCCAACATCAACAGCAAAATCAATCAGGGCATAACAATCTCTGCTGCGTTGCACTCCCAACATGCATAAGGCAGAAGCGGCCTGCTTGTTTAACAACAGCGAGCAAAACTTTAACCTGCGTGCTGCACCTTTCCTCCAACAATCCCAGGGTACCTTTTAAGTCGCTCTCTCTATTTTAAGGCACAGAGAGCAGAGAAAGAGCAATTTGTCTACGATTATATCACAGACCAGGAGAAGAAAGAGCGCTGGAATTTGCATGCTCAGACTCCTGCTTTAGATGCTGGATAACACTGCAGGCATAAAGGTCAAACCCTTCAGCGGTGGCTCTTAAGACATTGTCTGCAGGCCACGAGCAGTCAGGAGAAAGCTGAGAGATGGCACGATGCCAGCCTGTTTCAATCCATATCCATGCCCTCCCCTGCAAGTATCCTGGCACCAGGTATGGGGGTTAAACAAGAAACTCCTGCAAGAAGGAGCAAGCATGTCGCCTCCACAGCGGGACTAGATGGCAAAGCTGGAAGACAGAGTGCAGGAATCTTCAGGAAGTGAAAGTAAAGCATATTTAGGAGGCAAAGGAAGCTGAGGATGAAAAACTGTGAAGGAGAGAGTAGAAAGCACAGAGCTGGGGAGACGAGGCTATTTGCTGTGAGCAGGCTGAGTACTCTAAGAGCACGCTGGAAATGAATGCATTCAGATAATTGCTCAGAAAATAATAAATATTAGTAAGTACTATAATTACCACAAAGACTTTACATAGCTGTAAGTAGAAACAAGACTAGAAGAAGGGTTTGCACACATGCCTGGTGGGAGCTTGCATTTCAAGCCAGCAAGAAGGAACCAACAAGGCCCAACATTGTGAATGTTAATTTTAGGTTGGCAAACAGCCACAGCCCTATGGCTAGATACTAGGTACTGGATAAGTGTAGTTAATAAGTGTCAGATCCCAGCAGCATGGTTTTCTGGAGTAGCAAGCATCTGGATGACTTCAGTTTTCTGTCACCGTTCTGCCTTCTCTTGTGGTTCTTACTCAAGGTTCAGGTCCATTTTTAGAGGGATCTGGAAGGACCAGGGCAGATTCTTATGTCTCTGGCTATCATGATGAATGGTGATAGCAAAACCTACCTAAGTAAAAAATTTGATTTGCTCAAGCAGACAAGTCTCCATACCAGTGCTGCAGTAAGATATCAGAGCCCTTCTCTGCCTGAAAGGCAAGCAGAAAAAAACTCTTCCTTCTGGGGTGAGGCTCAGCATCCCATCTTCACATCCGCATTTTTCCCCAAAGCCTCAGGAACCTCCAACTTCGCATAGCAGTCTGGTACATCGCAGAGTTCTCAAACACATAACACTTATTTAGCTCTACAGAGCCCGTAGAGCAACGCACCTACGTCACCCTGTGCTCCCCGCTCCCTTTAACTAAGTTATTGACTTCCGAACAAAGACCAAATGCCATAAAGGTGACAGTATGACACAGGCAGAAAGACCAGGGCAGGAAAGTCAGATGTATCACCGGTTGCCCTGTAACAGGGGAGACTCTGGAAAGGAACGTGCTTGCTGGGCAATGAACCTATCTGTGCATTGCTGCTTTCACAGGCAGAATAAGGAACAGAGGGAGGAACAAGGCACAAACCAACTTGTCAGCCTCCCCAGGGAACTGGGGACAAAGCAGGGAAAGCACTCTGATTTTTCAAGTCCAAATGGAATCCATAGTTCAATCACTGGGTAAGAAAGAAGTCACTAAGCACGGTGGTAAGTACACCTCTCTGGAAGGAGAACGCAAACACAGATCCTCAATATCCACATCTCTTTCACGTCCAAGAGCCTCACAGTTCAAAGCGCGCTGGTGGGAGACCCAGCATTAGGTAAGACCCGACCTCCAGAGCCAACCTCCATCTATCCTTCTGACCATTTTGGATCCTCAACTTCTTCCTCCTCCCAGGCTCTTTCATTTGCCTTATCTGTCATCTCTTCCCTACTCCAAACCACATAACAACAGGCTACCTCTTCTTTGCCTACAGACCTCTCACCCAGCACGAGGCAAATGTACCTGGAAGCAGCAAGGAAATGCAAGCAACAGATAAGAATAGGAAAGCAGTCACCCTGGAGGGTACAGGCAACAGCTTCAGCCAGGAACTGCAGCATAAATGCTACCCAAGGCTGGCCTGGTAGCACCCTGTTCATGCAGCAGCTGATGCAAGACACTTAACCTACCTCACCTACTTGGCCGGGCTGAGGAATCGCTTGCGCACCCAGGACGCACAGCGCCAAAGCTCTGCGTGCATTCGACAAACCACCACGACCCAGCAGCTCTGCCAAGGGAGCCTGCAAGCCCCCTTGCCTCCCCAGCACACCATTTCCTTTGGACTCCCATTAACGTCCGCAGAACCCTGGAGAAACAGAGATTCTTTGAAGTCTGCCAGGCTCCCCAATACCTCTACATATTTACTTTTTTTCTGCCAAGTTTGTTTTCAACCCTCAAACCTGTTCCCTGTGGCAGCAGCCTTGCCTGCACCCTCCCTTCTTTATGCCAGGCAGGAACAAGCACGGAGCAGCTCCCTTCAGGAGCAGTGCTGGTTTTAAGTGCTTGTGCAAGTACCATACACTCCTGTTTCTGGAAAAGCCTCTTCTCATTTAGCTGAGATGGTTTGTTGTTGTGCTCATGTTCAATTACTCTCAGATTATTGAAATGTGACTTTAGCAGCAGCTAGAAAGGCAAGATTTCCTCTTGTCTCATTGCCATTTTCTAATTAAATCTCCTAATGACAAAAAGCTTACTAACATACATCATTTGGAAACACGCTCTTAGTTCAGCGATGAAGGCAGCGTAAGCAATAGATTAGAGCTGGAAATTACATGTATACCCACACAGATGTACTAGACCCACAGAAGGCAGCTCCAGACTGAACTTTTTTGCCATGCAATTTAACTGAACCCCTCTTGTCTAGAAAGGCATCAGTATTATTAGCCTCTGCATAGCTGATAAGAAACAGATGTTAAATGTCTCCAAACAGTTAACCAGAGAACTATTCCTTAGGAGGACTAGTAAGAATAGAAAAGAGGTGCCCATATAAGAATGGTGTCAAAACAAATTTAGCAGGTTGGTATTAAGGAGCATTTAGCAACTTAAAAGCCAGAGGCAAGTCACAATATTGCTGTTCTCCAGACATTAGCTCTAGGGCCTGAATGTCCTTGATAGAATCAGACAAGTCAAATCACAAGCAGAAAAAACCTAGCAACAAGAAGAACACTCAATTGTATTTGAAATGCTTTCCCCTGCCTTTCAGGCAGTTTTCCTGTTGCAAGAAATTCCCGAGCAGGCTCTGCAGATTGCTAACTATCACACAGCAAGGAGAAGTCTTTCAGGTTATAGCTCTCTGATTCATCCAAGTGTGTTAAAGCCACTAATACACCTCTGGCTTCACATCAGACTCTATAGCCTTTAGGACAACTGCTGATTGATTTTGTAGAACTAGAAAAGAAGGCCAAGACAGAGGAGGGAGGGAAAAAAAAAAAAAGAAAGTTTTTTTAAAAATGTTTTTAAGCCATTCCCTGCTGCTAAACATTCAATAAGCCTCCCAAGACAGAAGCAATTCTCCCCTTCCCAAACTCTGTATGGCCCTCTGTTTCTTATTGCCCTCTTCGTGGTGTGCAAAGCTGTTTATTTTGCCTTTCACTTTTTATAATGGATCTGTTAAAAATGCTCCAAGTACGCATTCGATTTACAATAAAGAACGTTTTAATAAAAAAGTCTAACTTGACAGAAGGTCAAATGAAGGCAACAGCACACATAAACCCAAACGTCCTGTGCAAACCTCAGGATGCCACGCAGTCTGGCCCCACGCCTGCTGCCAGCCAGGCGCCGACGGATGCGGCACAGCACCAAGAGGCGCCCTGTCTCTGAACGCATAAGGGCACCCCAAGACAACACTGAACCACAGGCCGGAACGGAAACACAGCCCGTGTCATTTCCAGAGCCTCATCCCAGCACGGTCCCTGAAAGGAATGAGTCGCAGTCCTGGTGGGATCACTGCAGGCCCCGTACGGCCCGGGGAGGTGATTCGGAGAAAGCAGGGCCCAGGAGCACGATCCATCCGCGGGAAGGCGGCTGGTGGTAGCACACTTAGGGCAGAGGCAGATGGAGGAGGCGCGATCTTGGCAGCACTGGTAACGACGCGTCGTGGGGCCGACGAGGCGCCACCAGCGCCCTCGAGCTTCGCTAAACCACAACCCCCAACCCCATGTGTGCAAACACCCACTCCGCTCTTTCCGTCGTCTGTTCCCCTCCAACAAAAGAGCACTCAGCTCCGTCGCACCCACATTGGTGCTGCAGCCGCTGCTCTCTTTCAATCCCTGCCTGCTCCGGCCTGGCGGCAGCAGCAGCAAAGCTGAAGCAAGAGCGGAGCGGCGGCCAGACCATGTACGGGTACTCCCCGGCCTGCTCCCCTTCCCACTGGGCAGCCCTCATTTCTCCAGGAGCCACCTCAGAATCGTTATTTCAGCCCAATATGCCATTTACAGGCGATCTGCAGTCACAAGACCTTACGCTGGCTCCGCTCCTCCATAGGAATCACCAATAAATCACCAATTACTATGCATGAATAGAGAGAGGGAGAGGGTAATGAGTCTGTGTACATACATACATATGCAATGTTTGAACACAAAGAGCTGTAAATTGCATTCACAGGTGGTATTCTGGGTACTGCGGGAGACTCGGAAACAGAACTATTCATAAACCAGTCACCAACATGAATGAATTCAGCATTCTCCAGAAGCCTATTGTGTTTCCTATATATTACACAATAAATATGAGTAGTATCAGACTATGCATCCCTGAAAAAAAAAGAAGGTAAATCTTGCACCTACACATAGAATTAGCACTAGCTGGCACAAGTATTAATGGTCTCATCACTGCATGAGGATTATTTACAGCACTTGCTCTGTTTTCCCATTTTGTACTTGCTGTGATGAAGTGCCACTTGTTTAAAGAATCCTGTAACAAACACTGCAGCAAGAGGGGAAAAAACAGCAGAGATCTACAAATGTTACACCCACATGCCAGATGTGGGTTTTCAACCCTGCTTTTGCAGTTACTTGGATTCTGTTAGCTGGTTAAGGCTTGATATCTTACACTAAATCATCCACCAATTCTTTCCACAACCACAATTCCTCCTTTAGTGATTCAACTGAGTTTTCAAAAGGATAAGGAAAAACTGAGTTGTACTTCTTTCTCAGCACAGTTACCTCATAGCACCTTAGCCTTATATTACAATATTAACATTATTTGTTTGAAAAGCTACAGTCTTTTTTTTTTTTAATCATCCAGTCACAGACTTATATTATGAAATAAAGCTTTAACTACAGCCTTTCCCCCAAAAAGTAAAATGATGCCTTGATTTGAAAAACAGCAACTTAAAGCACCTCTCTGCTACTGCAGGCTTGGAGGCATTGTCAGATGAGGTTATGTTAAAGTCAGCCGCATGGCAAATACACATCACCTGTTCAAAGAAGACCAGGTAAAAAATACCAAAAGAAAACTAATTCCAAGCACATCCACAGTACATTGCCTAGTGCTTAAAAAAAGGCAGCTTTATATTTAAAGTAAGGCGGTACGTGGCACTGTGCTTTTACAAAGCAGGTGTGTACATGGGATTTGAGGATCACTGAAAAGCAGCCAGTTCTCTGGGCGATTAAGACGCCTCACACCAAGCCCGCCACAGCAAACGAAGGAAAGTAGCACCCAGCTCTAGGTCAAAGGCAGAGCGCTGCCTCCCGTGAGCACAGAGTAACGCTCCCGTCGGCAGCCAGCGAGGACAAGGTTGGCGTGGAACGGGGTGCCCAGCAGCAGCAGCGGGGCAAGATGCTGCTTCTGCACCTCCTCGCACGGAGACCTCCAGCAACGCGATGCCCTCTGCTGCTGCGGCGCCGCATCGGCCAGGCCACCCCGCAGCAGACAGGCACCCGCGTGCTCCATATTAGGAAGACTCGATCCAGGAGAGTGTTACCGTTCTTTGACCGGGGGGATTCTTTGCTCTAAGCCCAGCCAGCCAGCAGGGCCACCTCAGTTCTTCCACGCTCTTCTTGCGGGCTAGGACAGACTGCCTGCAGCCACAGAGCAAAGCCATTCTGGACAAACTTAGCTTTCAGAGGCTTTCCAGTGAACCGGGAGGAGAAAAAAATCACTGGTTACAGGAAGTTTGAACACTCTCCAAAGCAATTTCAAAGGGTCATGTCTCTTTTTCTTCCCTAAAGACAGGCAGGCAGTTCAAAAAGCCACACATGCATGCATTCGCACACACACACGCAAATTAGAGACGTGGAAGCATGACTGCAATTCAAGCAAAGACACAGTTTCCAGATTGGCAGAGCAGGCATGTGACAACTCTTAAGACAATAAGATTGTCAGCTCTGCTCCTTTTCCTTCTGGAGCGCGAATGCTGGCAGAAAATCTGACTAATAAAAAGACAAATCAAAGCAAACCCTAAGGCTTCCCTGGATATACACTGGCAAAAAGGAGTGTGAAGGTACTGCACTGTATTTTCCACTAACGCTCCTATTGACTCATTAGCACTAAGCTAGGCACACGGGCTGTTGCAAAGACAGAAACGTGTTTTAATTGCCTTGCATCCTGCTCTTCCCAAGCGCCTGGGAACGGCGCCGGCATTGCCACGGCCCCCCTCGCCGATCCGCGGGACCCCGAAGCGCCCTCCAGGGCTCCGCACGGCCACGCGCCGAGCGGGCACCAGCGACGGGACGGCACCCGATGCGCGGCGGC
>NW_010588600.1:261887-286005 GCF_000705375.1 Tinamus guttatus | reverse complement strand
CCCCTCCGCTCGCGGCACGCTGGCCCGCTTGGTGCTCGTGGCAAGCCATGGGTTCATCTGTCTGCCCTGCCTTTTCTCAGGAAAGGTTTAAGAAACACCCGCGAGCCCGCAGACCCGGCAGGAGGTGAGAGCCCGCGGCTACTGTGTGTGCCAGGCCATTAGGGTAGGTTTCTCCCAAAGCTTGGGGCTGTCAAATGCTGTTGTCATGCGGCAGCCACGGCTGGGAATTGCATCCTTGGCCTTAGGGAAGCAAAATGATGTGATCACCCAGCCTTGCAATACTCCGCTTGTCCTGTGCTGGACTGTTGTCTAGCTCTCAAATAAAGAGAGTTTGGCAAAAAAGAATTGTGAAATCAGAGAGGCTTCCCCTATTCCAAATGCCACACACCCTCCAGCACCAGGGCCCGCGAACACCCAGCCCATGCCCCTTGTGAGCAAGGGCAGGAGCAATGAGGGCCTAAGAGAGATCTGCAAACTTCATATTTTGCCGCAGGCAGTAGGTAACCTGCATAGCTAATGGGATCAGAGCAATTTCAGGGCTGCCCCTGTCCACACTGCATTTCCTTGACTCTGTTATAGGACATAGAGAGCAGAGAAGAGTTTTAATGTGAGATATGTCACAGGCCCTTGGACTTCTCCAGTTGGAAGAGCAGCAGGAAGAGCACTTGGCCCAGCCAAGCAAACCAGGCCCTTGTCTTGCTGTCAGCGAGACGGGAGGCTCCCCACTCCTGCACAAGGCAGGAGGAGCCACGGCCTCCTTTTGCAGGAGGAAAACAGATGCAGTGGGGAGGGAGGAGATTTAACTACATTTGCAGGAGTGACTCCTTCTTACAGAGCAGCAATACTGATCAGAGATGAAGAACAGCTTAAAAAATGCATCACTCAGAGTGCGGGAGTGTGCGCATCCACGTCCCTCTCACCTCAGCACTACCCGAGAGCTTTGGACTGAGCAATGAGAAATCAAAACACAGAGAGACAAAGCCCACTTGTGGGGTTCTCCTATGTGGTTTGCCCCAGACCATGCCACAGAATCCATAAAAATGAGCGTCTGACGGCTGACTCCACGTCCTGAACTCCTGCACTCCAACTGCTGGAGCGAGATCACCACCTCCACACTACGTTGCTGACATGGGAAGAGGGGACACAGCTAGATTTCAGGGCAGGCAAAATGGCCAGAGACACTGGCATTGACTGAAACATTGCCCAAAACATTTTCCCCAGACCTTATTTACACTGTGAAGTTTTGAACATCAGTTTCACCCAGAGGAAAAAGAAGGTATTTATATTTAATGGCCAACATTTAGGCTACTTTAAAATGAGCTGAGATGTTGCAGTTAGAAACATAGATAAAATCCTAACTGCCCTGGCAGAAAGCAGCAGTGCTGAAGCTGGCATCTGCAATTCATCTAAGTATTTGGGCTTTGCTCAGCCTGCATTGCACCCGCAGATCTGTATGCTAGCCTGTGGAAAATTCAGGCACCAAGACAATTCCCAGGCAGCACTGCTGATGCCAAGGAATTCCCATTCGTGCCATGGGTGGAGGGGGTAGGAGAAGAGCGGGCAGGCAAAGAAAGTTCTATGTTAAGACAGATCAACGTGTTTCCAGATTTTCAAGACATCTGTCAGCAAGCACCACAGTGTACAGCAGCTAATCCCTCTGCAGATTTTCTTTTAACTGTTGCTTGACAGAAGAGTACGCCGGTTTTATTATAAACTTGCCCATGTCTGATGTCACACTCTGCCTGGGGTTATGATCTGTCTTCAAGGAAAATCATTGTGCTACCAGCTTGGAAGTGACATTAGGGAGAGGTTACACTGGGAAACGTGCAGGAGCAGCTTCAAGCTGTAAAGTAGGTGCAGAGCGAGAGGTGTTTCCCAAAGATGCACAAGTCCAGAGGTGAGACTTTTGAGCTCTAGCTATCAAAATGAGGCTCAAGTTCCAACTTTGTGATGTTTTGCTGGTTGATTCAAACTTCCCCCACTTTAAGTGTGTGCCAGAATGAGGTGTGTCATGTTGAATTCAGCCCTTGCAATTACTGATGGAGCAGCAGTTCACCTTTTTTTCCTCCTTCCTCAACGGGTAGGGAAGCAACATAGAAAAATTAGCAAAAGGATGTTTCCCCTCAAAACTTTTTTTTCCCCTCCAATGTCAACCAGCAAAAACTGATGCTTCAATGGTTAAGGAAAAAACACCTCTGAAAAATGCACTTTCAATCTCCCATCGCACAAGACTTTCAGCTCCTGGTCGTGCTTTACATTTCTATACAGAAATGTATAGAAGAGAAAGAAACATGTGAGAGTCTTTGGGTGTGTCTGGATTCTTTCTAAACAGTCCTGGGCAACTGCACAAAAAAAGCAGTCTCTCTACTGGTCCCATTTATTTTGAATCATGTCTTTCATCCAGCAGGCCACGATAAGCACGCTGATTGTTACTGCAGAAGACATATATAATCATTAGGTTCCAGAGTCCACACCTTCATTTCTGTGATTGAGGCCAATCCATACCTTTCTCAATACTATTTGGGCTTGACAGCAGATTTCAGGAGATAACAGCAACTTCTGTTTGCATTTTGCTGCATGTGCTGATCATCCCTATGCAATAACATCCCAAAGTGATCTGGGACTCGTGTAGGAGCAGGAAGCCCAGGACTCTGTGCCCTTGCTCCCAAGATGGCTTTGCATTTTACATTTAAGAGTCATTATGCAAAATATAAAATATTCATGAGAACAAGGTGAAAGCCCAGGACTCTCACCTTCTAGCTAGCCCCCGAATGCTAAATTATGAGACTTGCTTCTCCTCTTCATCCCCTCCCCCAACTTTTTCTCTTGAGAGGAGAAAAATAAAAAAAGTAATAGTTTAGGCTCTGGATCCTGCCAAGTTCTGCTTGGGCACCTTTGGAGCTTGCTTATCAGATCCAGCCCTGTAAATGTCACTTGCTTTATTTTTTTAATCCTAATACGGCTCAGAAAGATGTTAGGCACTTACCTATTCAGACTGGATCTGTTCTGAGCACATACACAGGTCAGAATGACAGGCATGCCAGAAAACTCCAGATTAAAAGAAAAAAAAAGCAGGATAGTGGCTACAGAAAAGTGGGGACAGGAGACAGAAAAGTGGGGACAGGAGGTACGCAGATACACAGCGCTCAGCTCTGGATTCAAGCACCCAGAGCTTGCCTAAGTCCTCCTTTAGCTTAGGTCTCAGCCCCACTCCCAGTCCCAAAGCTTTGCAGATCATGCTCTCTCCCTCAGCATTTCACTGGTCACCCTGAAGAGCATAAGGCCATGGGCAGCAGGCCCCAAATAGTGTAGGCTTTGCCCTTGCTCCCCCAAACCAGACAACAAGCCTGCTACAGAAGCAGGCAGCAAATGGTTTTTCTGCTCCACTGCAAATGACTCATTGCCCACGACTCTGCAGCTCTGAGAGTGTCCCCAGGGAGGCAACAGGTTTTGTGCATTAGTGCTGCAGCCAGGTATTTTAAATTAGTGCACTGTCAGGGCCAGGGCTGCTACTTCCCTTGGGATGAACTATGGGTAGGTGCTTGGCCAAGCATCCCTGTGCTGCCCTTGCCACAAAAAAAGCAGGTGGGTAAGGAAGCAAACCTACACCCCAGAATGAAATGGGGACACAGATCTTCCTCCCCTCTTCACTCATGCCCCTGTTAAATGCTGTGCAAAAGAGGAGAAAGAAGCAACAGGTTGGCAGGATGCTTATTGCCAGAGCAGATTTGTCCTCAGCAGCTTATCGCCTTAAAGCACTTGCTGTGCCAAAAGTTTGCCTGATACAGATGGTTACCAAATCCGGAGGATGTTATCTTACACCCACTTGGCCCTGATGGAAAAGAAGGCACAGGGACAGAGCAGTGGAGAACCAAGGACATGGGTTCCTTGCAGGCAGGCTCCCTTGCAGCCACACAAATGGCTCACTGTTAGCGCGACCAGCTAGCATGGACAGCGTGTGTCCACCTTCCGAGACCATCCAAACCAGCCTGCCCAACGTTAAATGGGATTGAGACCAGGGCTGCGAGAACAGCATCTGCAAACTGAAAATCTGAAACGTTGCTCCAGTAAAACATGTGCCAGATTCCCTTACTAACTGCCTTTGACAGATAAGTTGTAACAGAGCATTATTCCCAGAGGGGAGAGTAGGGAGAGGGGAAATGGGGATCATCACATGCCCTAAAATGGCTTTGGACTCTGCAGCCTGGAATTTGCTAACGGCTTTTCGAGAACCGCTATTCATTCTGCTTTGTTTTCTTCTGAGTGCTGTTTGAATTCCCCTGGAAACAGCCGTTTCCAGCCAGAGCTTGCGCAGCAATGGGGCAGCCGGGGCTGCAGAAGGGGTGTCACCCGCTGCGGGTCCACACGCATCAGCCCTCGCCCACAGGGACCCGCTCCACGGAAAGCACAAATCCTGCCAGCTGGCTCCAGCAGTGGGGAAGAGCCCAAAAGAGCCCTCACGCTTTTACCTTGCATTGCTTGCTGACTTGTTTTAGAATTAGGCTAGCTACTGCACCCCTCTTTTCCTGAGTTTCCACCTTAGTAGCAAAAATAACACTCCCTACAGTGTTTTATGAATTCCCTGGCAAGGGCCCCTGCCAGAAGAGGAAGACTCGTCAGTAATGGCACTAGTACTCAGACCAGGCTGCAGGAAAGCAGAGACAGACCTCAACTCTAAGGTCTTGATAAAGCCCCAAAAGGCTACATTTGATATCATCACCATACTCCTGAGACATAAATCTGTCAGAAAAGAAAACAGCCAAAGCACTTTGGGAAATATACAATAGAATGAGACTTTTGCAAGCATATGAGGGACCAACAAGGATCAGGGCAAGAGGAGTTTCGCAACCTGGTTCTAAACTAGCCCTACTTTCACCTGAGCAGTCAAAGCCAACTGCATTGTAACACAAGCATGGTATCATCACATTATTTCACAATTCATGCACATGGGATGGGCCATTACATTCCTAGTAGGACATGAATCACCCCATTTTGGGGGAATGGGATGATTTTGAACGTTGTCATTGACCCTAGGAGCAACAGGCATGGATCAGAGCCCCTGCAGGTAGGGCAGAGAAGGGAGAGGGACATGCCCTGATTCACAGTTATCAATTGGTAAGCAAAGCAATAGCAGATGGATCTGGATACAGGAGCATAAAGAAGCGATGAAGCAATGTTAGTCATCATGATTAAGCAACCAACATGTCTACATTTGCAGTTATTCATTTTATTTACTTGTGGCCATATATGATAGGGGAACTGTCATACAGGAGAAAAGGGATGAGGATATTCACAGAGAACTGTGAATTTCCACAGAAATTTCCTCCCAAGCAAGGCTGGGCATGCAGGTCCAAAAACACTTCCAACAGTCCAAACATGTTTTTTTGAAGGACCATGAAGGGAAAGCCAGCACACACTTCCATGCTGAGCAAAGCAGGTCAAGAAAGATAGCCCAGAAACAACCTAAGAGCTCTGAGAGCTTGGAAAGTCACAGATAATATGAGAAGTGTGTGCGCTTTGCTCAAAAAGTGAAGCACAGGGTGGGATGAGCCAGCCCAGCACTATGCACCATTCTGAGGGACATCTGCAGCAAGTGATCACCAGCCAAGGCCAGAGGAAAAGATGGTGGCTGTTTCGAGGCACTGAAAAGCAGATGTGTGGACAACGGGGCAGACCGTGTCGAGCCACATGGCATAGGACAAGGAGGTCAGGACAGGAAGACAACAGGGCTTGTTTTAGTCTTGCATTTTGGCAGCCATCCATAAGGAAACACCAAAGCACAGAATAGTGTTTTATTTTGGACTAAAGAAGATGGATGTGAAGATGAAAGACAGATCTATTTGTGGTCAGCATAAAGATGGATGGCCTTTCATTAGTAGATAAGGCAGACAAGCTGAGGCAGGTCCTATTCTAACCTAAGGAAGAGGCAAAAGAGTTGTTGAGCAAGGAAGGTGGCACACTGAAGGAGCAGTTTTTTTTCATCTCCATGACACATTTCCACACGAAGCTCTTTAGGGCCCAGAATCAAGTGCTTGTTTTGAGGAAGAGGATGAAGAATTAAAAGAACAGCATCCACCTCTCATTATTGTATGTGGTTCCACCTCACAGGTCAACCAGCAGCAGCCCCTCAATAGGACACCCTGAAAAGACCAAGAAGTACACTTCGTGTTCAGCACGCAGCAGTCCCGCATCTATTCAGTGACATTACCAGCCCTCTTAAAGCCAGGCACGTGCCAAAGGTTTTGCAGGATCAGGCTTGGAAGAGGATGTAGTGGGATAAGTGTTGAGAAGGACTCATCACACTGAGCCTATCCCATTTGCAGCATAGGCACAGCAGTCCTGCCAGACAGAAAGCAGCATAAATTGGTATAGCCTCCCAGAAGGGAAATTACAGTCCAAATATGTTTTCTGTATAGGAAATCCAAAAAGAAGAAGAAGAAGAAAAAAAGAAGCCCTTATGTATATTTATAAGATGAAGCTTTCCTACACGAATAAACCTCTTAACACATTTTTCTGGGCACTGAGGTTATATATTTAATAGGTTTTTCTGGTATCGCTTGAAAGTAGATCACCACCATGGAATGACGCCTGCTGCACTCTTTTTCTGGCATCCTCACTAGCTCCCTTCACCCGTGCCCTCAGAAACTAGAACACCACGTGTTATTCTCACCAGACTGTGAGAGAGGATTTTTATCCTTTACTTAGGAACTTCTTCTATAGAGCCCCCTCACCTCCAATTCTCACCTCCCTTTTTTTTTTCTTTCTTTTTTTTTTTCTTTTTGGTCCTCATGCTTTCTACTTGCCAACATAACAAAGAAAGAAGACAATGTCCAGAAAAGCAAGGAAAGACTGTGCCCCAATGAAAGGCTCCTCCTAACAATTCCTGAGTCCCTGGGAGCTGCACGTTCACCGCTCTGCCCTTTAGGTGGAGTATGAATGGCATGAATGGCAGAGATGCACAGGGGTCACCAGTAAGCAGCAGCGTAGGTGGCAACCAGGTCCCGTATGCCTCATTATTATGCATTTTATTTTTACTTTCTAAGTGTCCATTTATTGCAACTCTCCAAAAGTTCATAGAGCAATGGGAAAGCAGGTATCGGCCCTGTCGGCTTTCTCAGGCTTTTGCACTCCCTTTCCTTATTCACCTACTTACACAGGGAACAGCTCTTGAGGCCCATAGAGCTTCACTTCCCTGCCCGGGTGAATGCTACATCTCGAGGATCCTTTTGAGCAAGGCCTTGCAAATTGCTGACAGAGGTATTAAAGTGTAACAGGTCCCTCAACGATACAGCCTGCATGGATGAGCTCAGCCTCGCAGGGCTGCCCCACACCCAACCCCATGATGACTTTGGTTTCTTCCTTCCTAGCTCCAGCAGTTCTGTACTGCAACACACAGAGTGAGCTCTTTTGGTCTGACACAAAGCCTTAATGGAAGAGCTATAGCTATATGCAACCAAAGAATTAATGCATCCATTGTGTTTAGGGATAACTCTATGGGGGCAATGCTTTGTAACCAGCACACTCCTGATTACCCATTTCCAGACTTGGTATTTTGACTCTTGTCTGACCTCTTTCCCCTTTTTGCTCTGTTGTAGGCTGAAGTTTCATTTTGCTGCTTTATTGTCTCTCACCTTCTTATTAAATACAATAACTTAAAACCACTGTCTCTACAGCCATCTCTCAAGAGGGAAGAGCTGAGTTACTGTAGCGTCTCTGCCGTGTTCCTGACCTAGGAGAAGAAAAATTGTGGGATTGCTCTCTTTTTCCTCGGCAGGGAATAAATACCTTACATTGATTCTTAAGCTGAAGCTCACTGTAGACCTCTCTGTTTCCACCATCCACATCCCACTCTTTAGGACAAAATAACTGCCTCTTCATCTTAAGAGATTTATCTACTCACTTCCGTGCATGGACAGAAAAAAACATTTCTTCCCCCGCAACAATGCAGCTAGTTCTGGGGAAGTGCATGACAGATATTTCACAGCACAGAAGGAGTGGCATGGAAAATGCAGTTGGTGTTGCCTGCAGAGATGGAACAGCAGATTGGTATGGCAAAAACTGCAATTTAACTGGAATCTTGAGAAATCCCTCACGGTTTTCATAATTTAGCCCAAAGAAAGAAGCTGCCTGTAAAGCTTGAGCTGCCAAAGCACAAACTGACTCAAAGGGAAGAACTCCATTTAGTGAAGCATAACACTGTCTTCCAGAGCACCCACATATTTCTCGAAAGTCTTTTCATCTACCAAGTGAGTAAGCTGATTTCTGCTTACTTGTGAAATCGGGAAAGCTCAGAGGCAGGAGCTTGCAGATTGCAGGGGAAATGGAGGTGTGGGCCGCTGCTCCTTCTCATGTCCCGGAGGTATCTCACAAAGCTGCTGTTCTCATCACACATGATGAGAGGGTGCGATGCCCTTGTCAGGGTCTACCACAAACACTTTTCTTCTGGTATTATTTCTAACAGGTAGGCATTAGCCAACATTGCCCATTCCTCCAGTCATCTCCCCAGCCAAAGCTGGATCAGGGGATAGTGTCTGATTGAGAGCACAGTAAGGTGAAAGTTCCTGTATTTAAATTCTAGGTATCATAATGATTATATAATCTAATCACTCAGTATAATTATGTGCTCAAGACATCACCGATAATTTGGTGTTCCAAGCTTCTGAGAAGGCAAACGTAAACTCTGTCTTAAGTGGTAGAAGAAGGTCAGGATATGGGAGAGGTAGGTTAGTTAGTTAACCTCTTACATCCATGTCATTCGAGTATAAAGTAGCAGATACAATAGATATTTGGGAATCATACACATTCTCAGGGGGAAATCCAGCTAAATCATCCCAGGCCCTCCATCATCTTGCCTGTCAGTTTCGTTTCTCTGTTCCTTTGATGGGAAATATATCATAGTTATGCAACCAAATATATTTCTCATGACATTTGAATCAGAAAAGGGGAAATGTTTTTAGAGTTTGACCAGTGCTGTAAGTCCCAGCTCCCATACTATCTAGGGAGCACTCGATGTCCTCGCTCTTCCTGATAAATCTTCATGGTATGGACTTTGGTCAGCGGCTGGCAGGAACAGAGCAGTGAATCTCTCTGCTGGAGCTAATTTCCAGTGTAGCTTACTCCTCTGCCCAGCAGCTTCATGCAGCACAATGCTGAAAATCCTCTGGCTGTGATGGCACAGGAACGGCTTGGCAGAGCCACACTGCAGCAGCAGCTCAGAGTTACCATCTCACCCCTCAGGACAGCTACCCCATACTTTGTAATATAATTCAGGCTCATAATCCTGGCTTGCACATTTTATAGCACAGGGGATGGATGGGTAACAGGATTCCCAAGAGTCAAAGCGAAACATTTGGGCACCCCTGCATGGACCTTATCTGACGACTCAAAAGGCAGGCACTTCTCCCATCACCAGAAATGAGCTGTAAGGAAGATGCAGGATATGACTTCCAGGCATTCCCAAGCCATGGGTGCCCTCTCTCCAGCACTGGCCATTCTTTTACTCATTTGCCTGGAAATGTTTCACAGCAGAGAATTCTGACTGAGCAAAAGAGGCTGGATCAGAACGAAAGGGCAACTGATACATTATGCAGCATTCGGTGCTAACAAGGGAATTAGATTTTGATCTCCTTGCTGAAATCTGCTGCTCTTTCTGCTTTGGTACCTGGTGGTCAGTTCCTTGCCAACATCTGTATAGCATCAAACATTTACATCCATATGGAGAATTTATAATTAAAGCTTGCTGCATACAACTGTGAAAACTTTCTCATATCCTCCCTAAATTGCACTGCATCCCCCAGATGAAGGCTGGGAGCCAAAATGGAAAAAGTCTGGCATAAATATTTAACTAACTAGATATATGTGTTCCTTAACTATTAGCTAATTATTTTGTGCCAGCCATAAGCAGCATCTGGATCTTTAGCACAGGGTGAATAAGAATGATGCAGCTCGGACACGTAAGTGGGTAAATGAAACGTGACTCCACACTAATTAATATTAATGAACAGATCAAGAACCAACATCTCTTTGAAAATATGAGCTCAACAGGAGTCTAAGTATGATTCATTATGATTAGCGCAATCATTACTGTTCATAAAAAGTTAAGCCTCTGTTTCAGGCAACTTCTCTTTGGAAAGGACTTATCTGGCTTCCAGAAGAAGTTAGAGTGAACAAGTGAGGTGATTGAACACAACCTGCAGGCCTGGAACGGGAGTTATAATAAGAACTGCACTTGTGTTTGTGTGCGCTGAGTTTCCCTGGTTTGTGTTGTTTGTCCAAGACAATAGTCCTGGTCTGCTGCTGAAACTCTACCGTATTCATACTGCTCCCTCCAGGCTCAGTCCCTTCTTTAGATGTCACCACTTTGCTGCTACTTCATACTGCATTGGTTCCTTGGCCTGGTACCTGAACTGAGTGTATTTCCCAAGGAAAGGAGAAAGTGAGCCCTCTCTCTCACACAACATCTCTCTGGGACATGCTCACCAGGTCTCCAAGGGGAGAGGAAAGCAAAGACAGTTAATGGGACAGTTTTCTTCCTTACCTAATTTTAACCCATGTAATAGGAACTGTAAAACATTTCTGTTCTCTTTCAGGTCTGCTCAAGTTGCTCTCCATTCCTGGAAGATGCTAAAACATTAACAGAAACATTCAGCTGCAGATCTTTGACAATCAGTATTTGTCGGCCAGTTGCTTTGCTTGTCTGTATGTCATTTAGTTCTAGCACTGAGCTCCCATGCTGATAGATTTGTAATTTTAGCAGGGCTCCAAAGGAAATATCAGCCAATGGAAAGGTCTCCAACTCTGTTTCTGCCCTTGAAGTAGCTTCTGAACTTGCATTATTATGTACATTTAGGAAGTAAATGGATTTTTGGTCTTTTTGATATGTTCTACCTAGGAATTATCATTCATTCTATTGTTCACCAACTGTTTCTCTGCTGTGTTCTACATTTCTCACTCATTTTTCTGCTAAGATCTGGTCCACCAGTTAATTTCCCTCTGGTCCTAAACAAACATCAGCAAAAATCAACTTGTGGCTGAAAGCCTGATGTTGCTTTCCACTATCAATTTCGTGAATCAGTCAAGTCCCAAAGAACTGCCAGGAGAAATCATATATTCTCAAAGAGGGAAAAAGTCTACTGTCTCAGAACTATCATTACAGCTCCCACTAGTGCAGCTTTAACATTTATTAGATGCCACAACTGTGTTATCTTCATCACTTTCCCAAGCACTCGCAAAATCAGTAGTGTTACTGGAGAGTAACAGGGAGAGAAAGCAATTAGTGCTCAACTTTTGTTACGGGTTTATAATGGGAATCGGGAACGGGATCTAGGAATCCTTCCCTAAGATAGTCCATAATGTTTTGTGACTTTACGTAAAACCTTTATCCCTCCTCCCATCTTGCTCAAGACTACATGGAAACCTGGGTTAATAGAAGTGTAGAGATTCTCTCAATGCAGCAGAGACAGCTTCAGTGCTGAGGTTCCCAGGGGAAATAAATGATGAACAAAAACAAACAACAGCATAGCTCAAGCGATTCCTCCCCTCACCACAGTCCTGAGATTTCATAATTGCTCCCTTCATGGCCATTTTGGTTTGTAATATGCAGAGTAAAGACTTCCATTATAGCTGTGTTTCCTTAATCACTATATATATTTTTTTAAGTGAAGTTCAGGCTGTTGAAAGTACCAGGCTGCAAGCCCTAAGGAAATTCGCCATCAACTAGTTGCACTAGTTGCCCTACTATGGTCTACTAGCCCAGGGTTCGATCCCCAACTATCTTAGTTCTCAGGTGGATCTCAGGTGGGACTGAGAAGGCTATTTACCATGGTTTGTTAGGCCCTTGGCTCCTTGTATAACCTTATCAGGAACAGTAAGGAGTTGCATGTGTATCTGTGTAAGAATTCAGTTTTGGGGAATTGTGTTGGTAGTATGGATATATAGGACTAAACTGAAGTCCCTCAGAGGGATGCTGGTTGACTGACAAAAGCAGAATTTATTTTGGGCAGCAGCACACCGACTACCTCTGCAACACAATCTTTCCAACAAGGCTACATTGAATATTCTCATCATGCACAGCAGAATATCCTGGCATGAATATTTAATCATGCAGGGCAAATACAAGTAGATTGAAATTCTAGGTGACGACAACTTTCAAACGACCTGGGCCCAGACTAGAATTTGTGATTTAGGACGATTTACTCCCATACCGTCGATTCCCCAGGCATGGGAGTTGCGAAAGACTTTTGCCTTTATAAAAGCAGCAAGAGGTACTACACAGGTGGTTTAAGACACAAGAGACAAAACACAAGGGAAACAGAATCAATACCTACAACTGGTAGAATGAAGAAACTTCTTTGGTCAGCCTGCATAAGATTTTCTGTCATTTGAGGCAGTTAGCAACATCAGCATTTTCTAGGGACTCCCATGATTTCCAGCATTCCAAATCACTATGGTCAAAAACAAACCAGATTTTCACTGCCATTTGCAAGCTGTACTAACCCAAGTAACTGGGCAAAACCACCCCATCTTGCATGCTTGTAATCTTCCAGAAATAAAATGGCCAACCTAAAACAAAAGTTGGGAGTGCAAAAGATGGTCTTCCTTGGCCCTAATGGATCTGGGACCCACAGCAAAGATCTCACAGAGTAGACTAGCACGCCTTCTTCTTCACACAGACCTTTCTGGAGGTGCTCCATCCTCACCCAGCACGCTTCCCACAGTTTTTACAAATTAGAGAGAGGTGGGGGGAAAAAAAGAGGTGCCCTTTTACACACAATCTTGAAGGTGTTATGGACCAGCTGTGCTATAACATCAGGACGTCAAAACCCTACATAAAGAACAGAAAGTAGACACACTAATTCTTCTGGCATGAAGGTACCTCAGCAAAGAGACATGGTGTATAATCAGACAAAGAAAAGCTCTAGATTGGCAAGAGATTGTCAAGAAGACATGGCATTAACATGTTTGTTCCTTTCTGTAGTAAGAAGTGCAAATATTTCCTGCCCTTGCATAATAAAACATAACCCGTTCATACTTTCTGCTGATAGAAATACAATTCAGTAATTGCAGCAATTTTGTCAGGCATCATGAATGGTCCCTGCATTGACAGCTCCAAGTATTATCCTAAACTCCTAGTGGGAGAGACTCAGGACACAGAGAGTTTAGTATCATCTCTGCAGAAAGAAATCAATCTAAAGTGAAGTTATAGGAAATTTTAGTGAGCATGTTTGCATCACTGGTAGTTGGCAGGAGATATGCAGGAGGAATATAACTGTATAGGCAACAGTAAGAGATTAGAAGAGCACCAAGTGGCCAGGTGGTGAAAGAACCCACTTCCAGTTTACAACTGCAGTGATTGCAATGAATACAGAGAGCCTATGACATGTCTGAAAATAACAGTAATGATTTCCACTTGCGTGCCTTTGATCAGACAATCTCACTATATTGTACAAACGAAATCTCACAATATCTCTATGAGGCTGGAAAGCCTTCTCCTGACATGAGCATGTCAGAAATAGATAGCAGTTGAATGGTGTTAGGTGACAGCTTAGGTATTTCATCCTCCCTTGGAAGAAGAACTTGCAGGTTTGGAATTTGCCCCAATTATAAAAGACGACTGAGTCCTCAGTGTGGGCTATATTGGACTAGATACATAAATCACTGTGCAAAATGGTTATCTCACCAATTTTATTCTCATCTCATTCTGGCCTTATGAAAGTGTCAATACAGGAAATATTTTTTACCTATCCATAAGGATGGTTGTAAACGATGGAGACACTGCCCATCAAGAACAACACTGGGCTTCATCAGTGCTTTTCAAATAGGTAACTAGCAGGAGGTGAGTTCAGTTACCATCACCATAAAAAATAATAAGAAATAGCTATTTGTTTTTTTTTTTAAAAAAATGTTTATCTGTTACTCTACCCTTGTGTACCACATTCCCCGGGACAAAATACTTCAGGATTATCACATCCAGCGATAAGTCTGGCATTGAATACCCTGGGCACGTCACTACCCCTTCCTCCTTGGAAATCAACAACTGTATGTGAACCCTTTGCACAGATTACACTGGGTTTTGCAGCTAACACATCCAAGCGCAGCAGACATCCCTGAATATTTCCCTTGCAGTGGGGAAGGAGGGCTCAAAACTGCACAGAGGGCACTGCTTTTTGTGGAGAAACAGTTTTTTATTTTTCACAAAACTTGCACCAGTTATGTTCAGCCTTGTAGTGCTGAGAGGGTTAAACGCAACCCAGAATTTATTTCGCTTGCAATTATGTTTATCCTCCTCTCACCAAGAGAGTACCCAAAATACATTCTGATATTCAGAACTGGCTATTTTAGTTTGTGCTTTTCTCTATTATTCAGTGAATATGAAAATGATTCTTCACTGATTCAGAAGCTCTTTGATATAGTATTTTTCAAGGATAAGTTGTAGGGTCAGACACCCAACCTCACCATCACAGCTGATTACCATAATTCCTAGTCCTCATCAAGAAGCAGTAATAAGCTGCCCGCATTAATCCTATTTAGATGTTTGAATTGGGCATATTTGTCAGAAGAGGGATTATATAAATACAAGGTTCAATGAATAAACCTTCATATTGAAATATACCAAGCACAGTTCTACCCCCATGGAGGCAATGAACCACTACTTGGCCTGCAGCAGGCAGAAACTCTTGCTTCCTCCCAAGCAGGCACGTTGCCCACCCCAGTGTGGAAGCTACTGGTTCATCAGGTTTGCCCTCAGCATTGGGTTGTTGCCGCTGTGCCAGCCGGTCTTTCCTCTTGGACTTGTAGGGTTCTTGCAGGCAAAAGATTGCCAAATCTTGCAGACCGTGGAGAGAACGGTGTGCGCAGACGTGCAGCAGACAAACCTTTCTGCTTCCCCCTCTCTCGGGACTCCATCCCTCCTGCTGCACACTCGGCTGCTAGGCAAACTCTGTGCCTGCTTCTTTGCAAATTGCCAGGATGCTTCTGGCTGCAGGGGCCTCCACCTCCCCCGTCTGCCCCGGTGCTTTTCCCCTGCTGCAGTTCACCCTTTGGCTTATATTGCTCCTTTGTGCAGCCCAACTGCGCTACCCCCCTCCCCCCGGGACACCTTTTCAGCCCTTGCAGGACAGATCTTATTGTGAAGCACCTTGGCTGAAGTGGATGGGAAGTTAAACTGTGGCGGAGCAACTCCATGGGTCTGTGTGTATGTGTGAAAGAGAGAAAGGATAAATGGGAAGGAAGAGGCAAAACAGGTTTGAAGGGCAAGCTCACAAAGGGATAGCTACAAAAGAATCCCCAAATACTCTGTGCAAGCAATTGAACAGCCAAAAAGAGAAGAACCCTAAAAGCAAGTCTTTTGCTTCAGGTGGCTGCTCTTCTGGCTTGAAAAGGAGTGGACCAGGAGGTCTCCTGGGAAGATGTGCAGTGCCCAGGAGTTTTGCCTCTGAGGAGAGTCTGACATGGCCTCCCCCCTCAGAGCCACCCCAGGGCCAGCTTCAGTAATTCAGCAAAAAATTCACCCACTAGAAACGTGGGATGTGCCAGGCACAGCTTGGGTTTTAGGGCACTTACAGCTTTAGGCTGCCTGAGAGCTCTGCAGAGCTGCTTGAAGGGCCCTCTTTCCTGGGAGTGAGGACCTACTTCCCGCAGTGGCAAAGCTCGCAGGCCCCACTCCTCTCCTGCTCAAGAGAAAAATTGACCTCTCTACCTGCCTCTCCACCAGGCTCAGGTGCACGAGCACTCCCGCCCATCTGCCACTTCTGCCAAGACCTCCTGGGGCACCCGCGTCCCCCTCTGCATCCGCTCCTCGCAGGGAGTGAGCAGAGGGATAGGGCGCCCAGCCCTGGGGGCTGTTAGCAGAGCAAAGGCAGGGATGGGGGCTCCCTATCATTTTGGGGGCCTGGGAACCCATCCAGCTGCAGCACATCCACCACCACAGAAGGGCTGGTGCCAGAGGTGAGCTACCTGGCAATCTCCTGGAGCAGAAGGAGGCTCTCCAGCCATGACTGCAAACAAACCCAGGAGCTCCTTGAACCCTCTAGCTGGCCAGTACCAAACAGCAGGGATGCATTTAAGCTTTCTGATTTATTCACTCGGTAAGGAGTTGTTAGCAGGACTAATCTTAATGAACAACAAAACACCCTTAGTACCTTCTCTTCCCACTCCCCTCGCTGTATGGTTTTGAGTGCTTCTGCCTGAGTTTAGCCAGGGCTCCTTAGAAGGAGCAGAACTGCACAACTAACTCCCCCTCTCCGTGCCTCTAACAAGTACTCAGTTAAGCAGGTCCTGGTGTGCTTAACGGCCTCCCCCCACCCCCACATAACCTACTTCAGTATTTTCCATGAGCCTGATGGCCTGGCAATACTCCTGCTCTCTGACATCTAACAGCTGCTCCAAGAAGGCTCACCTGGCTGCTGTAATTAAAACAGGGTGAAAAGGGAATTCTTCTGTTTACCAAGAGGAAAAAAAAGGAAAGAAAGGGACAAGGGGAAGGAGAACCTTGGCTGTTAACATGAGGGATAAGAAACAAGGCTGCTGGAAGGTCTTGAATTTGTGTTATCATGAAGTTGTACATCATGCTCTGTGCTATCAGCAGATAACTCTAGTAACATTAATGTTTGTACTCACATAAGGAAAGAATATGGTCATATTTAATTTCTTCTGTCCTCCTCCCTCTCCCCTACCTCCTTGAAATAAGTCAGGCAGACCTAGTACATCAAGCAGAGATTTGTTATATCCCTTGCTGACACCCCCCTAGTTCTGTGAGTAATGCAGACTCCCTAGAAACATCACTGAACATGTCCCCACTGAGACAGTGCTGCCATTTCATTACCTGAGGCTTTTATATGGCACTGTATATGACTGCAACCATTCCTGGCATTTCTCCTCCTGTATATCTATCTGATCTTGGTGTATTTCAGGTTGACACTTCCTGAGGCAGAGATTTGATCTTCATGGGTAGCACATGTACACTGTGACCTTGCCCTGGAGGAGTCAGCATGCAATTTGCCAATTGCACAGGTGTTCATTTGGTTAAAAATCAGATCACTGTTGCGCTAATTTTGACTCCTTCCTCTGATTCAACAGACATTGTCCTCTAATTGAAGCTGAACATTTCATGGTCTTATTTTACATAGTCATAGAACAGTCTGTTGGTAAGGGCCACCTTTATATCTGATGGGGCTGCAGGATGCAGTGGCATTGGTAATTCAGACTGCAGAAAAGGCATGTAACCCTGTCAATGGTCTTGAATGGGAGTGGGAGAAGGGTACAATAACTAAGCTTCAGAGCACTGGGATGTTCTGCTGCAGAGGACTTGGGGCATGGCAGAGAGTAGCGAAAAGGCTGGGAGAAAGACAGGAACAGAGGAGAGAAGAAAGGTGGGAAAATACTGGAGAGAGCTGCTGTGAAAGACAGGCAGCCACAGAAGGGGAAACTGTGAGTTTTAACCTCCCTCCAGGCAGATGCTAAAGACTGGTCCATGGATGCAATGGGAGAGAAAACTCCATTCCCTGCAACCTGACAACAGGGGAAGAGATTGCTATGCTGGAAGTTAAGTTAGCCAGAAGTGTATTAATAAGTCCAGTGCAGTCTCTGTGGGAGCTCCATGGGATAACGCAAGTTGTGGTTGTCAGAAATGGTGAATTATAGGCTTTTTGTAATAAGAAATAAAAATAGGTTGTGGGGTTTTTTTTTGTTGTTTGTTTGTTTGTTTTTCAAGTTGTTATGAAATCACATAATAGATCATCCTGCAAGCCATTCTACTGAGGAGCAGAGGATCCAAACCATTGTAGGATGGTAAAGAACTCATATAAGGAGTAATTTGGAAAATAGTGCAATAGAAGTTTATGAGTGCCATTCAGCTGACTTACTTTGAAAAGAAATAGACAGGAAGGTTGAAGAATCAGCACATCATAGTCCCTCTACTTATCAGAGCTATCTATTTTCCCATAAGCTTAAAAGTACTCCATTAGAAGTCTCACAAATGCTGCATGGCTGAAAGCAATGCCCCTCTATAAACAGAGCGGCTAAACTAGCAAAAAATAAGGGGAGATTCTTGAGACTTGCACTGAGGCATCATGAGTATCTCTGAAGTCTCCAGGAATACAGTTCAATATGCCTTTTTTGCTCTACAACTCTCCTGAAAAGAGAGGATCATATATAATGGACTATAACAGAAGGAGAGGCAGCTACCTGAAACATCAGAGAGAGCATTTGCTGGAATAAATCTCGTTTGTTGTTAAAAGAAACATATTTGGATCTGGTGGGCAGGATGGAGTTAAAGTTTCAGGCAGATGTTGATGGAGCCTTTTGCTGTATTCTCTCTCAGTAACGACGTTTCCAAATATTGTAATCAATTGTTTAACTTTCATTTTGGTTGAGTCAACTAACCCTATTATTAACTCTATCTGGTAATAAAATGTGTCCTATGAAGCAATTTGCAGAGATATTTTATTTTATTTTATTTTATTGGCCAGGACTTACAGATCTTTTTCCGGGGAAGACTGAAATGTTTTCACAGTACCTCTCAAGCAGAGCTAATTGTGGCACTTTCAAGAGCAGGGATACAAATTTTACATCTTCTGCAGGGGCTGTGGCACAGTAGTATTCATTGCTACACTGAGAGACAGGACTTTCCTTTGGCATTCAGCCAGAGAGGTGTGAGAATAGCTTATGATGTTGAGAATAACCAGCTCATAAAATGTGACTGTGAAGGCAAAAAAGATCATTCAGGCTGGGGAAGGTGAAGGTGCTCTATCTGCTATACAGACTGGCCTCTTTGCTTTAAGTCCAATAGGCCATGAGGATCGGGGGAAATTTGGCCATTATTTCTTCTGACAGGGATGGAGGCAGCATGGGAGGCTAGACACTGAGCTACCCATCCTGCCACAATAAATCTTCCAAAAATGCCATCATTCCTAAGGCCATTTAGTGTTTAGACAGTTGTTCTGATCTACTCGGTGCCAACACTTGCTTGATAAACTATAATAAACCTATTAGATAGGTTTGCTTGAAGTGAACTGCCAGCTTGGGCCGGGGAATCTTAAAGCAATTTTTCACCACGCGCAGATACATCCAAAGTAACTGACTAGCATGAATTAACGTTGATGTGATGGAGTGATGGTCTGAAAATGACCTTTTCCTTTCATTCTTATCCATTTTCTGAAAGCTTTCCTCCTTCCATGGGGTGGATTGGATTGCTGTGTGACGGCAGAGGAGTCTTCCCCCAAGATGTGACTTGCAATCGCCGTTTCTCACTTTTAGGGCACCATATTCTGGCTCTTTCCAAATTACAAGAGAAAGAGATTTTTCTCCTCCACATCCAAGGGCTTTTAGTATCTACAGCGTACCCTTTTCTTTATTAATTAATGTTATGTTTAAAACATAAGTAGGCCCTTATTCCTGCCTGCTACATATCATAACGCCTCGTCAGCACCTCAGCGCTCTAGAGCTCTATTCACCCCTTTCTGCATTTGCCCTCGTCCAAATTTCAGCTCTGCTGCCAGCCTGGGCTGGGTCCTTGCTGCCGACTGAAGAGGCACGAGGGAAGGTGCTTTCCCCATCTCCCGCAGTCCGAAGTGGCAGTGCTCTCCCATGCCGCACAGCGGGGCGCATGGGAGAAATAAGAGGGAGGTGCAGCCCGACCTGTCCATGCGCTCACGGCTGAGTTGTTGCCTTTACTCCCAAGCAGAGAGACACTAGCAGAGCGGCGGAGCGGGGGTTCACCCGCCTGCTCTGAAGCACGTCTATTTTTAGAGGTAAGCGTCAAACAAAGCGACACCACCATGGCCCACAGCCTGCCTGAGACACAGAGGGGCTAGCAGACCCCGGGTGCTGTGTCTGCGTGGGCCAGGGCAGGGGAGGCCCAGGCGGCAGGCAGCCCTTGTTTCCCCAATACTCGTGAGGCTCCCCCACACTGTCCCCCCGCGCCACCTCCGCGCGCAGAGCAGCGAGCGGCCCGGGTGGTGCGAGCGGCACTCGAGCAGATGGTTGCCATGGGTTACCTCCCTGCTCCGCAGCTCTTCCCGGCAGAAATAGTAACGCTAATTGAAAACAGAGGCTCCGCACTGTCACTCCCAGGCTCGTGAGCCCTCCTCGGCAAGAGCCCGATCGCAGCTTGCTCGCCAGCAGGCCCGGGGTGGCAAAACCTCCTCATGGCCCCTGTGAGGAGATGGATGCTGTGTAAAGCCTGGGGAATGTGACCAAAAGGAGGGGATGATGAGGCAGGGACAGTGACTCTTGACAGGCGGGAGCACCGCAAGGCGCACAAGGCTGTGGGCAGCAGTGATCAGTGTCCGGAGGTGAAGACCATGCCTCAAGTTACAGTGAATTGGGAATAGACACGAGCTCCCCTGAGTCCAGTCCCGGCTTCCACTCCCTCTGGCAAAATTGGGCTTTTAGGTGGAACTTAGCTTTTTTTTCCCCCTCTTTTTCAAAAATCTTTGTCACACAGACAAAAGTCGGCCAGGATGACCATAGCCTCAGCGGAATAATGGTGAGGAAGGCAAGGTATCGGAGGAGGTGTTGGGGTAGGGGTGCTACAGGGATGCGTGCTAGGTCTCATCTCATTTTAACCTATTCGGATTTCAGGATGATTAATGTGTAATCGGTAGGTTTGCAAAATTTAGATAACATAACCTGCTGCCACCAATTAGTGAGCTATTTCTGCTCTGTAGAGGATTCTCAGCTTGCAGCAGGGACTGTTATTACAAGTATAATATCTGTAAGTAATGAGGAAAGGTGGTCTTCTGCTCATGAGGCAGGCAGTTTCCCCATCTTCCCTTCCTGTACTCTGGAACTTCTCAGCTCCTTTCCAGTATGTCACACATTCATCACTGTTTCCCTTTCTATGCTGTGAACATATATTTCCACCTGACCCGGGATGCACTAAGGGTAAACTCACTACTGAGTGTGACTGTGAGACACTCAAGGTAGTGAGAGCAAGCACAGGAAAGTCTGGGCAAAGCTGAAATTTCTTGCAGTCTGACTGTTAGTCATTTGTATTCTGCATTCAATCATTTCACTTCTGATCTATTCAAACTCGGCATTAGTAACATTTTACCGTAGACCACATCAATTCATGTGCTGCCTCTCTGGTAGAAAATAGCCAGACTGAAGTGTCTCCTGTCATGTCATCCCTTCTGAAGATTCAACTCTGTGTTTCTGACTACCAAAGCATATCCTTTCACTTTCTGCTGTCCTCCTTGGGACAAGTTGACCATGAGGCAGCAATGTGCCCTCGTGGCCAAGAAGGCCAATGGGATCCTGGAGTGCATTAAGAAAAGCGTCTCCAGCAGGTCGAGGGAGGTGATCTTGCCCCTCTACTCAGCCCTGGTGAGGCCACATCAAAAGTACTGTGTGCAGTTCTGGGGTCCCCAGTACAAGAGGGACGTGGAGCTACTGGAGAGAGTCCAGTGCAGGGCTACGAGGATGATCAGGGGCCTGGAACATCTGCCCTATGAGGAGAGGCTGTGGGAGCTGGGCCTGTTCAGCCTGGAGAAGAGAAACCTGAGAGGGGACCTGATCAGGGTATATAAATACCTCAAGAGAGGGAGTGAGGAGGATGGTGCCGGCCTCTGTTCAGTGGTGGCGGCCAGAAACCGAAACATCAAAAGTTCCACAGGAACTTAAGGAAAATGTTTTTAACAGCAACAGTGATGGAGCACTGGAACAGGTTGCCAAGAGAGGTTGTGGAATCTCCTTCTCTGGAGATCTTCAAAGCCCGCTTGGACACAGTCCTGTGTCACATGTTGTAGGTGACCCTGCATATGCAGATGACTAGATGATCTCTAGAGGTCCCTTCCAACCTTAAAGATTCTATCATTCTATGATTCTAATAACCTTCAGGTTAGCGCCCCATTATTTCAGGCATCTGCAAGACCTGCTCCAATGCCCCATCAAAGTTTTGTACAAGAGTTCAGAGGGATGTTTGCAAAGCTCTGCTGAAGAAATCGGGGTCTAAAAGACTATTTTAGCATCCATCTTTCTAAAGTTCGCACTCCCTAAAAATCAGAAATATGAGAAAGTACCTCAGTCTTCATTTTGTTAATCATTTTTGGAGTGCTAGATCCTTGCAGGGACATTTTGTGCCCTATCTGCATTCCCATCTCATTTATTTGCCCTGAGTATGTTTTTATTCGCATGATTTGCAGGAACGTCTGCTATGAGTATAAATAAAGAGTTACTCCAGTTATTCCTATGGGATCTTAACCAACCCTCCTACCTCCTGCGGGGTTTGCTTCATCCTCTGCGTGCACAGATAATCATTGGTGTTTCAGCTCAGTTCACATCATGGAAACTCACTAGCAGATGGAGAGCTAATAGCATGTGCACATTTCAGGCTAACAGAGTCACCCTGCATGAGGCAATGACATCAGAAGCATGATGTCATCTGCAACATCTGGAAAGCATCTGGATCCCAGGGCAAGGCAGCTTTACAGCACTGCCAGGGGAGTTCAGCTGCTTGCAATGGAGTAGCAAAACAGGCAATATCATGTCAGACTGAAGAGGCATTATAGGATGCACTGGAGGACGACCAGTTTTCCTCTATCCCTGTAGGCTACTAAGTAACATCCCATATCCCACACAGAAAAGTATTGTACTGTCAGGAAAGCTCAGAGGAGGTTTGACTTAGCAAAAGTTAGAAGAATTTAAGATCTTTTTCTTGGCCAAATGTCAGCTAGGGGTGCATAAGATCTTATTCTATAAGTATTCTAGGATGTAATAATGACCACAGTAGGAAAGTAATTGCATACAGAAACGAAAAGAAGCATTGATAAATGGAATAGGATGAACTTGAGTTACAAAAAAAAAATGGTCAAAGATTCTCTTAACAATAAAATCTGTCAAGCTGTGGTATAATAAGCCACGATAAAAGAAGGAGGTCCCCTGGTTAAGCCATTTAAGAGTAGAATAGGAAATGCAGCACACACTGCTCTTGGGAGCAGAGCGCAGAGTACACCCTGAGGAACTTGTCTTTTTCTCCAGTTCACAGGACTGCATCATTAGGAAGGCAGCATTTTATTCCCCTTTTCACAGCCATCACAGAACCAAAGCTGGATTTCCACAGCTACCTATCTCAAATCTGGCAGGACACTAGTAAATTTTAGGGAAAGTAGCCATATCTTGCAGAACAGAGCATTGGCAATTGCTCCCCAGAGACAGCATCTCTTGCTTTCAAAGGCACACGCTGCAACACGGGGCTGAAAGCAGCCGGGCCACAGCTACTTTGCTGGCTGGCTGGATGAGCGAGCGTGTCTCATTAACATGGATTCATCAGCACTGTTGTTAATAATGCAGGAGTTGCTTGTCTCTGGGGGAGTTCCTCAGCAAAAACGACGCTGCTTCAGTATTTCAAGCACAGACTGCTGGTGTGATGGGCCTCCATGCTGACAAAGCGCTTTGGTTATTGGTTATTCGCAAACGGCATCTCAGTGCTGAGCTGTGACTGAGTGGAGAGAGGTACAGCCGGAGCACAGGAGAGTAAAGCCAGACCTACGTCAGCCTCATACCCACTGGCATCTTGGCATGGGGCAGAGACCAGTATGATTGCTGGTGGCAGGGCTCTGGCCTTGACATCATCTTGGGGAAGGCGATGGCAGGAGTTCTGTCTACTCTAGCCATATCCTCCAGCATAGTCATTCCATTGCAGGGCAAGGGGATGACTGCATAGTGCTCCTGCTATCTCCCATCTATTCCTCTATTAGTAGTGCTCCTACATTTCTCTGGAACTTTTGTGATATCCTTACAGCTCTGACACAACACAAGAAACGGCAGCTGGGGATCAAAATCCCACAGGAAATTAAGCCCTCCCAGTATCGCAGTCTGCATGAAAGGTGGCACAAAGGTTGCCCAGCATCCTCCTGGAAAAGCTCCGTCAGTGTGGGTTAGATGAGTGAACGCTGAGGTGGATCAGGAACTGGCTGGATGGCAGAGCTCAGAGGGTGGTGATCAGCAGTGCAGAGTCTAGTTGGAGGCCTGTAGCTAGCGGGGTCCCCCAGAGGTCAGTTCTTGGTCCAGTCCTGTTCAATTTATTCATCAATGACCTGGATGAAGGCACAGAGTGCTCCCTCAGCAAGTTTGCTGATGATACCAAACTGGGAGGAGTAGCTGATACCGCAGAGGGCTG
>NW_010588600.1:225209-261606 GCF_000705375.1 Tinamus guttatus | reverse complement strand
ACAAGGATGATCAGGGGCCTGGAACATCTGCCCTATGAGGAGAGGCTGAGGGAGCTGGGCCTATTCAGCCTGGAGAAGAGAAGCCTGAGAGGGGACCCGATCAGGGTATATAAGTACCTCAAGAGAGGGAGTGAGAAGGATGGTGCTGGCCTCTTTTCACTGGTGGCCACCGACAGAACTAGAGGTAATGGCCAGAAACCGAAACATCAAAAGTTTGGAACTTTTTCCTTAAGGAAAAGTTCCTTAAGAAACTTAAGGAAAATGTTTTTAACAGTGACGGTGATGGAGCACTGGAACAGACTGCCCAGAGAGGTTGTGGAGTCTCCTTCTCTGGAGATCTTCAAAACCCGCTTGGACATAGTCCTGTGCCACGTGCTCTAGGTGACCCTGCGAGTGCAGGGGGGTTGGACTAGATGATCTGTAGAGGTCCCTTCCAACCGTAACCATTCTATGATTCTATGATTCTAATTCCCTGTTAGAACTACTTAGAAACCTTATTTTGTCATCACACTGTATATTGCAGCACATGCAGTAAGTGATAATGTCATGCTTTATAATAGGGACACTGTATCGTGCACTCTCTAATGCTGCTCTGCCTGGTGCCAGTCTACGAGTTCTGCTGCTGGTGGGGTTGGACACTCCTTGTCATGGAAAATATGCCCTCTAACACTTAGCTAGAGAAGCAATCCACAAGAAAGACTTTAAAGTGAGTGATGTAGCAAGGCAGCCTATTAAAAAAAAAAAGGCAGCCCTTTGGCCGCTGTAGGCTATTCTCCAGCCAGACATCTTTAGGCATGCATAGAAACTGCAATCCCATAATGAAATATTTGCCAGGGCCTGTACTGTGGAGTTCCCCAGCAAGTGTGAACCTTCAGCCACGGCAGCATGCCCATTAAAAACGAATGTTTTGATTGAGCTGAAATAATACCATCCCCTGGGAGAGCAGAGCATGCCTCTCATCCTAGCCTAGAAGCTACTCTTCCTTGCTTGATTGCAGGGAAATCAGATGATGGGGTAGGTCAGAGGGAGGACACTTCTCAGCTTGAGGTGGCGAGGTGCTCTGCCCTAATTAACACGTGTACACGAGGCCCGCAGCAATGGGCTCATGTGCAGGTGGTGCACACGTTCGGTTGAAGTTCCCTGGTGCCTTCTCCAGTGCCTCTTGCATCCTTCTGCCTCGAGCAGTCACACATAGTGGTGATGGCAGATGGCTGCAAGGATCACCCTGCAATCTGGACCTATGCCCTGCATCACTGCTCTGCCCTCTGAAGACTGACCCTGCTCATGGGACTGCTGTGGTAAAGGCAACACCACAGCTCCAAGACAAGGAATAGATTCAGTTTCAGGGTCAGCTTGGCTCAGTCATGCAACGTGAAGTCGTGGGACTACCCCAATTCAAAGCAGATTTGTTAGTTCATCTTTAGAGAGATGAAAGTTTCCTTGCAGACACTCGGTGCACATGAATGGAGTCTGCGGCACAGAGCAGCCCAAGGGCAAGTGGTGTGATACCCTGCCTCAGGAATGAAGGCAGTGCTATCCTGGCCTTGCTCACATGACCGTCTCTCCTCCTTTGACACCAATGCTGATATAGGGCATGAGAGCTACTCAGAAGCTACAGCAGCAGAACAAGAGAAGAATATTGCTCAAACACCTGTGAAAGCACCAGGGCTAAACTAACAAGTTAACTTTTGGCTTGGCCAAAAAAAAAACAAAAAAAACCTGTCTGTCAAGCCATATAGAACAAAAATCCAAAACACAGTGATGACTTTAGTTAAGGCACATCTATAACACTAAATCTGGTTGACATCCTTCTGCTGAGAGGGGAAGAGGCTTCAATGTACATGGAAAGCTTGGTGGGCACACAAGGAGCAAAAGACTGGCTGTGGGCCAAAGCAGCCCAGCTGACTGGCAAGAGGTCAATCAGCTGGGAAGATCTTTAACTGACAGTCCCATAAGGAGCAGAAAGCAGCTGACAAGCCATATGCATGTCTTGTCTGAAGAGTTGGGAAGTTCCCCTCGGCCTAGCCCAGGGCCCCAGCTCTGCACCAGCCGAAGCACTGCTGGCATAAACCCCCTAATTTCAGGAGCTGGAAGAAAGATTAACTGAGACCCGCATCGCCTTACAAGGGATGCTTCTGTACCAAGATATGCTTCACTGCCCGGATCTACAGCACCCCCGCTCCTCATCAAAATGTGCTAGTCCTGGTATTTCAGAGCCTCTGTGGCTTCCTCGGCTGTACCTAGTTACCCCTGCTGGTCTGCTCTCCCGTTTGGAAAGGGAAGAAGGCTGCAGCAGCTTTTAACTGTGAGCTTTGAAAGAAAGGCCTGAGGGATTCCCAGTTTCCCTGGGCACTCACTTGGTCCACTCAGAGTTTCTTTGAACATTTTCCTTAGTCCTTCCTGGCACTTCTTTCAGCTCTCAGCAAGCTCTTTTGGCCCCTCAAGGAGTTCACGTGGCTCCAGCCCTGAAGCCCTTGCTATACCACTGCTCATCTATCTCAGCAGGCAGTACTGTGGCTGTACTCTGCCAGGGCCTGTAACCCTCTGCCCTTCTCAGCTCCACCAGTGCTGCAAAGTAAACTCTATCTAAACACAGAAAACTGGCTAATGTGTGTTTGGGAAAGCACCCAAGAATTCAGATGATTTTCATTCTCTCATCACACCCACAGAGATCTCATGAGCTGCCCAGGCCCATATACAATGCAATTTATATGGCAGGCTTTGAGAAATTACCATGATTTTCATTTTGGCTAGATATTAGCACGACACTAGCCTTTCACTATAGGAACAAGAGGAAGTATAAGGAAACGACAAGGAAAAGTGTGATATGAAAAACCTGTCAGACTTCCTCAAAAGGTCCAAGTGCAGACACAGGTCTGGGAGGAAGATCTTATTTTCTAAAATGCTTCATTCTCCCTACCAATGTAGTAATTCAGACTCCCTAAACTCTCTGTCTCTGCCTGGCAGCCCACAAAAGTAAACTCTCATTCCTACAGGGACTTTCCAATTCAACGCTTGGTGAAGCATCTGTCAGGACTCTTAATTTTTCTGGAGACTTTGAATTTACTCTCTCCTCCCCAGACACTGCCCAGGGCTTTCTAGGCCAGTGGAGGGAGGACAGCTCAGCTGCCCTCACGCTGACTCCCGAATCCCAGCTTTCCCAGGCTGGGGCTGCACCAGGAGACAATGAAGAATTGTTCCTTCCCTGTTAGGGCCAAATAGCAAGGATGTGAGCACCAGGACTAAAAATCCTTACAGAAAAAACTGCTGGCAGTCAGAGACCTTCAGAGACACCTAAGGCACCACTTGCAGATGCTTCCTGTTGGTTCCCATTGGGGAAAGACCTACTTGCTCTACTATTTTTTTGGAGCATACAAAGAAAGAACAAGGATAACCCTGAAACACTGAAACTGGGAGCAAAAAGGCAGAGAAAGAGACCTCCCTCATAGCCCTGCTGCTGGGACTGTACACGCCTGCTCTCCAAACCCAGCTGCCGCCAGACAAAGAAAGATCTCTTAACGTTTATTTTAAAGCTCAAAGGATCTCTTGGGATAAGCATCCTGAATTAAAGATAGAAGTGCTGCGGGTTTGCTGGCAGCCTCTGTCCCCCTCCCTGGCAGATAAGCTCCTGCCGAAGCCGCACACGGATGTCCTCCTGCCATGGACCCTTGGCGAGGGCTTCACCCACGGGTGCCCCCTCCTGTGGGGGGATCCCAGAAGGTAGCGCAGTCCCTCTCCCTCTCTGGCCTCGGCTCCCTGACTGCAGGTTCACCCGGTGCCACGCTCTGTCCCAGTTTCCATTTTCAGGATCTCTTGGGAGAATGTTAAATCCAGGCTAGCCCTGGCTGTATTTAAAGTGATTGTAATTCACATGGATTGGACCATGGTTATAAGCTGAATTACATTCCGATTTAGCAGCAGGGATTAAGTCTCTGTATTTTAACTTATTAACCCAATCCGAGTTAGGAGAATTCATCTTACCATCCCACTAGGCTCCTGCTCAAGAAAACATGGGTCTGTGCAGTACCCAGGGTGAGAGATGGGGATGGGGCGCTGCTGGCGCTGGTGCATGGCTGCATGGCTGCTGCTGCACGGGAGGAACGCAGAACCATGGAAGCACACACACACACACACACACGGTGTGTTACAGCATGTGTTCAGCATTTCCAGTTAAGCCTAGCAGAAAGGATGGGCAAGAAGTTAATTCTCCAGCTAGCAACAGAAGAGGTGCCTCCTTCCTGCAGTCACATTTCCAGTTTGTAGCAGTGCAAGTCCAGCCCCAGGACCTCAACTGTTTCTCTTCTCCCATCCCTCAGTGGCATGTCTCCAAGAGCATCTCTTCTCTTTTGGTCCCACCAGTTGTGGACAACACATGGAGATGTTTCCTGCATGGAGTAAAACATGCAGGTGCTGCAGGGGCAGCCCAGTATATAGCAATCCCTACCATCATGATTTTTGAGTAGGAGTCCCTGCACCTCCAGAACTGGGGTTGACCTTCTTGGCTTCTCTTCCTTGCTGTTAGACAGACAACCAAAAACAGCCCAGGCACACTCCAGAAAACTGTACTCCACTTAATATTTAATGAAAACCCAGTGTAACTGTCATATCCTTTTCTGTTTTCTTTCCCTTTATGTAAACAGAGCCTGTTTCCATTCCACTCGGTTGCACGCCCAGCTTCAGGCACCACTTGCGATATCCATACTCACCTTCAGAGGAAGTCCTGAGGCAGACCTGCCAAAGACAACACAACAACACAAATCCTTACATGGTGTCATCACCACTCCGGGCATCTAAGGGCATCCCAACTCAGCCCAGGGAGACTGAGGGATGTTGGGCTTCAGAAATCCCACCCACCACCAAGGAATTGCAAGATCACAGCTGCAATGAGGCATCCCTCCTGCTTCTGCATCAACGACCTGATGCCACACACTGTAACACTTCCACCTTTAGGCCCTTGTACTCTTTAGCAAGCAGGGAGGCAACATATTGCACTATCATCCCCTGTCTGTGCTGAACCACTAGTCTTAACATATCCTGCTTGGTCCCGGAGAATGAGTGCAACCAAAGCTGGTCAGCAAATACGGAAGGAAAAAGGAGGTGCATTTTTGTGGAATAGCTTTTCCTCACGAAACTGAAGTGGTAAGTGATGGGTGGGAGAAATAAAAATACTAGGAAATGTTATGTGTCAGTACTTTCTAATTTATTCTGAAATAATTGTCCTTAAAAAAGAAAAAAAAAAAAACACAAAGAAAATATGGTAGAGAAGAAATATGCGTAAATGCTTAATGTGCCTGCACGAACACTGCAGAGACACCCCTGAATGATTCTGCCAAACCAAGAGGGGGCCATTAGGCTAGGGCTTATGTTGTCATTTGGAAAGGGTACCACACAGGCCCAAAAGCAGTACTTTTCCTCCTTATGTGAACGCAAAGCAGAATTACTGGTTCTCCAGAGCCAAGGGCTCTGTCTGGGTAGGGAAGGGAGGATCTGCCTCCCTGTGAGGCAAGGTCTCCCATCTGTAAGGACTGCAGCACTACTGCAGTGCACTCTGTTGCTCTGCCACCAGCCCAGACCTCTGTCCCGCAGCACCCAGCTCAGAAGAGCAGGGCGCTGGAGCCCTAAGGTTTGGTCTGTAAAGCCCCAGATGTCCTTGCAGTCATCCCTGTAGCTTCCTGCCTGCATAGGGGTAACTCCCAGCATGTGGGAAAGCCTCGGGAAGCGGGGACAGGGCAGCAGGTCAGCATAACCTCGAGGGATGACCTGGAGGTTACGCTGACCTGCTGCCCTGTCCCCCCGAAGAAAGAGCTGACCATGAATTCTATCAGAGGAGGCTCCTGTCCCTGTCCTGCTTCACAGGATGGACAGACACTGTGCCAAGGTGGTGCTTACACTAGCTCTCTCAAAGGAGCAGGACTAACAAGCAGGCCTGTTAGGAAGAGTAGGAGCAAAGGTGGCACCTGGGAACTGCTCTAAGGATAGGGCTACCCCTGCAATGCCCCTTCCCTTGAATTCTTTGATGGGGCTGTCTGGCTGGCAAGTTGAACTTCAATTGAGCTGCAGAATCCTCTTATGAAAAAGGAAAATCTGCTCAGAAAGTCTTCCGTTTTGCCAAGTAACTGGACTTCAGAAACTCTTTTCTTCCTGTTTCTTCTACTCCCACAGAAATGATGGCAACTCCTTTTTCCTAAACTGATTTCACTTAGGGTACTACATGCCTCAAGGTGAGGGAAGTTGAGGTCAGAAGAACATGAAAAAGCGGGCAAGGCACAGACCACATGTCCCCAAGCCACCATTTCCAGACTTGCCGGTGCTTTTGCCAAAGTCACATCAGGGCAATATACACAGGATATAGAGGGGAGTCCAGGCAGAAAACCACTCCAAACACCCTAGTGGACTGGGGTTGGCAACTGAGTGGGTCAACAGCCTTTGCTCGTGGAGGCAGCTGCCACCGAAAGCCAAGAGCTGGCAAGCCCTCCCTGCTGTGGTCCTGCAGAGAAATGCCACCTCCCAGGCATGCCCGGCATGCCTCACCAGCAGGCAAGTTTCTCAAAAAAGAAGAAAATGACTTAAGTAATCTTTGGTCACTCAGCTTAACTTCTGCCACTGACACAGCAGGAGGTACTCACAAGCCCAATAGTTTTATTTATTTAAGTGTATTGATCTTAACCTAGATTGGATGAAAACAAGCGGATAACGGGCAGGAAATTCTTCAACTGTGAGAACCACACAGACTACTAGAAATCAGATTAACCTAACAGATGAAAATACATTTGCCAGAATAACGTAATGAATCTTTCTGCTAAGAGCACAAAAAATGGCCAAAAGCCAAACCCTGCCCATTTAAAATCAGTCATTTGGGGAATCAAGTGGTCACTGCATTCCTATCACTGATCATCATGCAACTTAGCAGCAATGTTCAGTGGTTCCCAACCAGAACTCAAAGCTTGTTGTATAAAAACAGACCCAGAACCCTCAAATCTGCCCTAAATATCTTATTCATAATCAACAACCTCCAAGTCAATCGGATTCAACGAGGTAGGGATAAACACGAAGAATAAAGGAGGACAAACCAGACCAGAAAAAGTGCATGCTGTTGTTTAGACCGCGGAGCACATGCAGCCTGTGATGGCAGAAAAACCACAGAGTACTGAGATGAGTAGGAAGATGACAAGGGAAGGATTTTTGGAGGGTAATATTTTGTTCATGTGTCAGCTCTGATTATCTGATTAACTTCTTTATGACAGCCCAGTGGTTGGGACGCCACTGGAGAGGTCACCAGCTTTGTTGCCTGTCACAGATCTCGCCTTAGCTATGGGTGCAGCCTGACATTAGCCTGGGGCAGGTGGGTAGGGACAACGATGCACCTGAAGGGAATCCCAAAATGCAATATCAGCATCAAGCAGAAAATGACCGTGTGCGCTTTGTGAAATTGGTTCCTCTTGCACTGTTCCTGCCTTCTCCCCCAGGAGGGAGACCGAGAAACAGGGTTTCAGGTGCAAACCCATCTCCTTTTGCTCTCCAAGAGCCTAGCGTGCCTTTGCCGAGCACCTACAGCTTTTCCTGATGTTCCTGCATAAAAGCCCTCAGCAGACCTTGCAAACAGGGAGACTGAAGCTGGGCTCTCACCATCTCTCAGACCCACAGGGGAGAGGCCATGCCCCAAAGTTGAGGGCCCTGAGCTCCCTGTTTGCAGGAGTGGAAGGTGGGCACCCACCACAGAAGAAAAGCATTGCATGAGCCAAGAGAGGGGCAGCATTCAGCAGAGCAAGGGAGTGGGAGCAATAGGACAGGTAACACCTAGGAGTTTGTTTGAAAGCACGTAGCAATAGGGTTGTAGCAGGATAGATCTGAAATTCTTCCTAACCAGGTGCGGAAACGTATCTGGTTTAAGGTAAAGCTCTGTGTGGTTAACATGTTTATGTTCACAGTAGTACATGAACAGCTAGCAGGTCTGGCAGGGCTGCACCGATCACAGCATCTCCACAGCCTCGGCATGGACTGGCCGGGAGAGCCTCCTCCTCGTGCACCTCGTGTCCCCATGCCCTCCACTGGGAAGGGCCTTGGAGGTAGGTGACTGGGACATACAGCAACAGAGACTCACTGTTGCCTTGCAAGGGCACAAGGGATTCTCCCCAGCAAGGTCACCAGGTTATTGTCAGAGCTAACCGATATTCCCATAAACATTCATTACTCACTGCCCTGCAGGCGCTGCAAAGGGCAAAGTTTGTCCCTGTTGTCGAAAACAAAGATATGAGCATCCGATCTGATTTTTGCAATCCAGAGCCCTACTGACCAATTTAAGCCTGAGGCAAACACACAACAGGAAGAAGCTTTGGGAAAAACAGATTGTATCTGTGGAGTCAGAATCCAAGCTGAGATATGCAAAACCCAGATATCTCACAAGCAGTGGACCCAACACCAACATCTTTTAGTTACACAGCTGATAACCCTTGTGATGAATTGTAAAGTTATTTTCCCGAGCACACTGTTGATTTGTCTCGTCTCCCTTTGGTAAAGTGGCAAAACTGTGGGTAAAAGCCACTCAAACACAGCCCCTTGCGAGAGCCTCTGCTTAAACAACAGCTGCAAGGAAGAGGTATTTCCACAAAAGCACCATCTTCATGTCATACTTCAGCATTGCTAGGGAGGAAAGTTCAGTTCACAGAGCCTTATCACTTGGCAGCGGCTTGCACAAGCCGTATTCCAAGTCCATATGGGTTTACAGACTCTCAAGCTTTGTTTTGAGCTCTGTATCCAAGATGAACCCCAAACTGCAGAGCAAGCATAAACCACAGGGGCAGACTGGTCCAGTTTAGCACTCAAATGTCAAGTTTCTTATTAGGAAAGATGCCACTGTATAGCTAGTAGGCTGGGAACCATGTTAAAATGCTGATCGACAGAGAGGGTAAAGATTGTACCACGCTTTAATCTGCCATTTTTGCAGATGTCATTAAATATAATATATAAAAACAAAACAACACAAAAACCCTCAAACTGTGGATCTGACCTGTCAAAACCATAGTTGGCCCCAAAGGATTTGGTGGGAATTGTATGCCTTCAGCACTTCTAGAAAAAGGAGGACAGACCTTAAGTCTCTAAGCAGGTGGCAGGTCATTCCAAATTGTAAAGGTGAGCTATTTTCATTAAACAGAGGGAATACCACATTGCAAATGTCTCCCCAGAAACATCTGCGTTTGTATTACGGAGGATTTTAGTCTTGCCAGCACTGCTTGAACATAGGCCTGGATTGCGTACCTTAACAAATCCTCAAAATAAACCACAGGCAAATTTCACTTTGTTAAGGAAAACTAATGCTGGCAGAGTTCTGCTTGTTTTTGAATAGTGTTGATTTCTCTCTTCAAGCCCTTGACCGATTGGAAGAAATTGGCAAATGGCTCAATTTAATGCTGCAAACATAGCCACACATAGCAAGAGCACTCCCCAACAGGAAACACGGTGAATGAAGCAAAGCTCTCTTTAATTATTTAAATATGTCCTGCTACACAGTGCTTTTGCCTAAGAAGAGATGAGGGCTCGCTGCACCTGGCTGTTATATGCACAAAAGATCATTTTTACTGCAAAAAGCGACTTCAGAGAGGATGAGCATCAGACCCAGCACTTCAGGCCTGCAGGAGAAGGTCCTTGTGGACTCTCACCAAGCAGCAGTTCCTGCAGCATTCACTGTCATATCTGCTGCTCTGCATCCTGTACCCTGCCAGACATCTGGAGAGTGCCCTGAAAGCTCTTGAGGTCAGAAGTAGAATATCTCAAACGTCTCAGTGATCCAAGGGCCTCTCTGGATATTGGCACAGCTCTCTTGCTGAGCATCAGAAATGTTACTGGGTGTTTGCCTGAACTCCCAATAGCCTTCTAAATCCTGCAGAAAGGCACCTCCTTTAACAAGAGGCACAAAATATAACCGAGAGCCTTCACACCTACTGCTCTTTCAGAGGGGCAGGAAAGATACTGCCTGAGCATCGAACTCTGGCAAGCTGTCTCAAAACTGAGCAAAGTCCTTGTGACAGCACAAGATCCCAAGCAACTTAATTTCTCCCTAATTTACTTACAACTGCTGCCAAGCTCCCCAGCAGAAGTCTTTTCAGATACCTTGCAAGATAGCACAAGATCTTGTTCCTTCCAATTTGTGCAGTGGGGCTGATAAAGTGCTTGGGCAGCAGGGCCCAGAATGACTCACCCAGGCACAGCCAGTTCAAGCACAGTATGTGAGACAAGCACAAACTCTACTCTGTCCTGCCCCAGAATTGCAGCAAGGTCCTCCTGGGCTTCTCAGAGATACCCAGATACTTCAGCTGCAGAGACAGCATTTCTCAATTTTAGCTGGCAGCAAGAACCTTTTCTGTGCTTCCTCTCACCACAAGCTGCTCCTAAGAGCAGAAATACAGACACGGACCTGTGCAGCACATGACTGCCCACCTCCATCAGTCATGCCTGTGCTCCACACAGCTCTAAGCACCAAGCTGGCCACAGCTGAGGACATGAAGTGCAAGGCTTTGGCTTGGGGTGCATGACTCCCCGTGCTGCCAGAGAGTTGGACTCAGTTCTCGGAGGTCCTTTCAGCCTGGGAAAGAGCAAGGGATCCCACTCCCTCCCCACAAGTGCTTGTAAGCCTGCACAGGCAGTCCTGGCTACTTGGAAGATCTCTACACAGCTCTACCCCTACAGAGGGCTGGGGAGACTTTGGGGCTGCTTGTGCCAGCACGAGCATCAGCATCCCACCTTCTTCTGCATGTAAGGAATGACTGCATCAGCTCACAGGGAAAAGCTTCTCAGACTGAATCCAAAACCTAGGGCAAGGGTGGTCTGAACCCGCCTTCGCTTCAAGAATCCTGAAGTTCACAAAGAGGATAGCTGGGATTTTGCTAATTGCTGAGGTGGCTGGCAGCAAAGAAACAAATTCTTGACGGGGAGAATTTATCCTCTAAGCTTGTTATCCTGTCAAAAAAGGAAATGAGGTTAGTTGAGGCTCATTTGTTTGTGACGAACTCCTGTCTCTTACTATTTATCACTGTATGTGATTACCAGCTGACTTAAGCCAAGCGATTGGTGCTAGCAAGGAGGCTGGTGGCTGTGTGGCAGGTGGGTAGCAGCCCTGACAACCACTTTCCCTCAGCACCTCTGCATCCCAGAGCCTGCCACCAGCAGCGTCTCAGCCACTGCAGGCGAGGGAAGCGCAGGGCTCGTGGGGCTTTCAGGTGGGAAGATGTTCACTCTGGTGTCTCAGGAGTCAGGCCTGCAGTCTGAGGTTCAGTTTGGGGATGAAGAAACATCTCTTGATAGGACCTAGTGCTCTTAAGCAACCTCTGTGCTTCCCAGACCACAGGTTTCTGCTTTGGAAGCTCCAGAAGGAGGGGACCTAGATGAATCAGCTTGTATGGGAGCAGATTGACACATTCTTCAGAGGAGAGAGGATAATGACTAGTCCTCAATATGAATGTCCAGTTTTTCATGGGAATTGTCCAGGCTGGAGTAGCAGGTATGATCTTTGAGGGAAGACAGTCATATCGTAACACAGTTTGGAAGAAAGCTATAGAGAGGAAAAATATTTATTCCAAGTGCCATAAAGCTACTTCTGCACTGCAGGATCACATGCTAAATTAGGAACAACCTCAGCAAGATTGTAATAAAGTTCCCAAATATTTCATATTGGGTCTCAAATGATGGCAAATCAAAGGATAGAAACATACTTAACAAGTGGCTCAGATAGGTGGCCCACCAAACCATCTCCCATTTACCTGAGTTCCTTTTCTGATGAGATGACACATTCAGTTGACACATATCACACCTACAGCTTGACTCTAAGGATGACTTTAAATCAACTTTAGGGAGGACTGTTGTAAGGCATTTGACATTAGACCATATAACATTCTGATTAAAAAATTAGCACTATATAATATCAATAAACCACACATTAAATGGATTGAGCACTGGCTGACAGATCTCAACAAATAATTGTCAGTGGTGAATCATCTTCAGAAGGGAGTGTTTCTAATGGGGTTCAAAGAGCTGCCTGAGGCCCAACACTCCTCAGCATTTTCATCACAGAGAAGCAAATACAAAACTCAATGCTGTTAAAGTGCATAAATGACAGAAAGATTCAAAGTGATGAATAATGAGAACACAGGGCAACCACACAAAGAAATCTGCACTGCTCAGTGAGCAAAGCCCATTTAAATAAAAGACATTTTACTGCAAAAAGATACTCCTGGAATCAGGAATGCAAAGGTAACGCGTCTGGAAAGGAAAGATGCCAAAAAGGGATTTTAGAGGTCGTGACAGGCTGGCTGTTCAATATGAACAGTATAAAGCTATGGCAAGAGGGTGATAATGCAAGTCTGGGAAATATGCTCTGGAGGTAATGAGTAAGCAAGTCATATACATCTTTGATGCAAGTTAGCAGGATGAATCCCAGTTCACTGCCTCTAGTGCTGCAACAACACTAAAAAGACTACTGAAAAAACAGGGTATAGAAAGCAGCCAAAAATTTGAGAGCTCAAGGGGGAACAGAACCTTCTGGGCAAAAGTAAAGTACTCAATTTATGTTGTTTATCAAAAGGAAAATTGAGAGTTGACCTCTTTTTGAAGAAAGAAAACACCAGGTTGATCTCTTAGTAAGGAGGAAGAGGGGAACATGAGAGGTAAATTGCAGAGGTTAATAGGAACAAGGGCCTGAACATGGATACTACCACCTCCCAGGTGGAAATGGAGAGCTTGTGCTCAGCTGGCAAAGGGGGCAAGCAGGCAAGCTCCAGAGCAAAATTCAGAGACAACTGGCAGGATAATCAAGGGAGTGCTGGCAAACGTTTCTAAAGGGTCTATGACACGGGGGAGGAAAAAGAGGTTTATTATTAGATGACTGAAGAATAGCATGCAATGCATATATGTGCAGGTGCACACAAGTAGCACATACGTGATGAAACCTCACATACCTCTGATGTTGAGGGAAATCTACATAAGAGACAGATCAAAATAAAAATCAAATGCAAGCCAGGTTTCAAGAGAGGTAAGTAACATTCCATACAGATGGTACTGCTTTGGTGAAATACTTTCTAGACAAAGACAGCAGATCTCATCTCTCTGGACTTCACAGAAAATATTTGCTAGTAGAAAATTAACAGTTAATCCAGCAAAGCTGAGGATTAGTGCAAACACGGGAAGATGAGTAACAATCCGACTAGAAAGGAGCTGGTGTCAGGCAGTGTTGAAAGCAGGACAAGATAAAACTCTTCTCAGTCGGCTGGTTCCTTGTTTTGTATTTTTGAAGAACCTTACCACAAAAAGGATAGGAGGCACTAAGGCTTTTTTTTTTTTTTTTTTTTTTGGTAAGGAGGGCATACTGCCCATACAGTGGAATATGGATATGTACATGGATCCCTCCAAGAAGCAAGGCAATTAAAAACAAATAAAAAGCAATAGCCCAGAACCCACGGTCTGGCAGACAAACAAATAACCAGAAGCCTGCTACTGACTAAAAGAACAGCAACTGAAGCCAGAACAGAGAAAACATACTGGATCATTAGTACGATTTTCTCCCCACTGACCTCCCACCTCACTCAGTGCCCAAGGTGCATAGGACTTAGTGACAAGCACATGTGCAACATTTTTCTTTAGCCTGTTCACAAGGTATCCGTTATCTTCTGCACACTAGCTAATAGTCTCCCTGAAGGAAGAGTCAATAATCTCTTCTTGGGCTATTCTCCTGAGCTCATCCTTATAGTGTCTGAGTGCACACCATACATTAATGATTTTATTTTCACAGCAGCCCTGTAAAATAGAGCTTGGGTTGTGACTGAGGCAGATAAATATCTCCTAGCTTTGGTAATGCAAAAATGCTCAGGTGATGGGTTTTTGTCATCTAACACTTGATATTCTCAGGCAGCACTGTATTCCTCCAAAGGAGATCCCAGCACCTGAAACACGAGGTGCATACACAGCCCATAACACTGGTGACCAGCTGGGCATCGCTTCCCAGCTCTGGGTCAGAGGTAAGTGCAGGCCTGACTGCAAGTCTCCACTGTGTCTGGGGACGCTTGCGTTTCTCAAGTGTGGCACCACATATTAACTTATTTTTCCCTTAGGCTCGCTCTGAGAAATGAATGAACCATTTCCACAGAAGCTTCTGTTTAAAGAAAAATAAATATATCAGGCTGAAGCAGATATTTGGCAGGAAAACATCCATTTGCAATGCTCCAAGCATGGCAATGCCGCAGGTGGCAGAGGATGGACTTGACCTGCAGATAACACACAGTACGCAACCGAAAATCCTGCGGCCAGGGGCAGGATGCACCCCGAGGTGCCAAGGGTCATGATCGGAGCTGTCAGCTTCCCCTTGCGCCCAAATAACAGCATTTCCAGCAATTCGGGTGGGCTGTGCTGCGAGGGGCAGAGGCCCAGCATCGATCGGGAGGCGAGCGCTACTTATCGGATTAGCACTGCTTCCCGGAGGGGCTTGCTCCGGTGGGCCTGCCGCAACCATCTGAACTTGCAGAGCGCTCAGCACTGTTCCACTCAGCTTCCTACCAATGCTCACAGTAGCACGGAGTAGCACGCGAGAGGCTGCAGAGGTTTCCCTCTGCCCAGTAGAGGCAGGAGAGGCAGGGTGGGGAGCAGCACCACCACGTACTTCCTCACAGGGACCTCTACCACGTTGCAAAATGCACCTCCTGTAAGGGGTCCAGCAGCCTCTCAGGTTGCAGAAAGCAGGCAGGGTAAGTGGGTGCCACTCATCCACAGGCTACTAATGCCAAGTCCTGCCCCCACCACATCACCGAGATGTGTCCTGAGAGGAGAAGCAGCTGAGCACAGCAGTGAGCTCCAGCTGCTGAGCCGCTCACTCTCACAAGCAGCCTGCCCCTCGCGTCTCCTGGTTTTGAGACCCACGCAGGTCTTGGATGGGCTGTCAATCCTGCACATTTCCCAGGACTTTTCTCAAGAGCCAAAATTCACCTTGTCAGCCTGAGACAGAAAGTGCCCATTCCCACATCCCCAGCTGAGCACTGCCCTCCTCCCCAGCAGTGGTCAGGTTTTGGCTGACACCAGCCATTTGAAACAGCCCTCTCCCCCTGCCTCACGCACGGGAGGTGAACTGGAAAACCTGAGCTCAAGGAGCAGCTTTCCTGGTGGCTTCGGGCCAGGTGTCTGTGCCTCTGTGCCTGCATACACAGGCAAGATTGATAACCCCATGTGAAACATCCAGACCCTTTGGAATAAATATTGCTGTTTAAGACTTAGACATTACTGTGCTTTCCTCCCTCTCCAGAAAGAGAATAAAAACACGTGCAACCCATGCCTGTTCATCCACTCTCACTGCGGGCCGCCTGTGTTGGTGGCTCCTACTACTTGCCCATAGGTGCATGGCTTGCGCCCTGCACAGCACACGAAGACCCCGCTGTGCTCCTCCTCAACAAGGGCAACGCAGCTCTTGGCAGGCCCCCGTTATTCCAGCTAAAGCTCGTCAGCCGCCCTGCTGTCACTGAACACCTCATTATGGGCAATTAACGGCCAGGCTGAGAACAGCCCTGGAGTCTCACTCCCTGTGAGCAGGCAGAGGCAGCTGGGTGACTTGTAGTGACTTTTCAGTGCTGCTGGCCTCATTACTAAGTGCAGCTGTGCAAGGGGAGAGGCAGGCAGGCAGTGCCAGGCAGATGAGTTAAGTCAAAACCCAGCATTGTGGCTCCCAAACGCCTCTGGGTAGTGTGGCCAAGAGCTCCCTGCTGTCCCCATGGCTGTCTGCCTCCCTTCGAGGGTCACTCTGATGCTAGTCACCATTGACAGTCCTTCAGACACAATCAGTGGCTCCAACCCTGCCCCATGCAGTTAGGTTTTTACCACCATCTTTAACTTTTTTATGAATAATACAACAAGAGGAAAGGGAGATGAGAGCAAACTGACAGCGTACGCTGAAAAAAAGCTAATTTGACTGTAGCCAAACTGCACTCAGATGTGCAAAGCAAGAGAATAATTTCCTCTCTGATCTCTCAAAGATCGTCATCTAGGATGTCACAGTTACATTTGAAAACAGTCTAGGTGTATTGAAGATGTTGTCCCTTGCCAGTTAACCTATATATGTACACCTTTCATGACTCCTTGCTACATTACAGGTGTGCATTTCAAATCATTGCGAGGCTCCCAGCACAGACTACTGAAACCGAAAACTGGGTAGCTGAGTATTCCCAAGACAGTCCCAGACAAAAGGACACTGTTGTCATTAGAGTGTGGCACTGATTAATCTGCCTTTAATAATGCCTTGTTACCAAAAATAAGGGCATCACAGCTGCAAGACAGTTGCTAAGGACTCAGTGATGGCAATGCGTTGTAGCTTATTAAAAAAGAAAAAGAAAAAAGAAAAAGAGAAAGAGAGGGTTTCAAGTATTTTAGGCCCTCTGCTTTACTTCCTGCATGCAGGAAGATGTGCTCGTTTGGAAAAAAAAAAAAAAAACTGATTTTTTGAGGTAGGTATAATCCTTCCATCTCTCCCCCCCCCCCCAAAAAATTGTACACATTTGTGTACAATTTGTACAAAACTTGTACAAATGTACATTTCATACATTTTGGGCCCAGATGAGTGAAATGTGCCTAAGCCCATTGCAGTAAAGGTCAAGGCAATTACTTATATTACAACAAGTTCTGGCTAAGCCAGAACTCGTGGGCAAACCCTTGCAGGGTTTCCAGCTTTCTTGAGCAAATACAGCCTGAGCAGTTGCACATTTTGGAAGGCAGGATGAAACCCCAAGGACATACATTAAAACAGGTTTGCATTCATCCTAACAGTAAAATTCTCTGCTTTGAATATTAATAGGCTGGCCAGCCTGTAACAGATCTGGCAGCTGCAAGTCCCTTTGCTCTACTCGGTTTGATTTAGGCACCTTTCTCTTTCTATCTGTACTCATCTTGGGGAGGAATAACACACTTTTGGTACTTGTAGGCTAAGTGGTCTAATTCAGCAGCACTGACCAAATTTGCTTAATTAGAACCATCTAATAAGTCAGGTAACCCAACAGCCATCATCTGTCCTTTCATCTAACTCTCCCTTTCCCCTGCCTGAAATTACCCCAAGTCCCTACTTCCCTAAGAGAGGGCAAGCATTTTTAACCTGTTGAGCTTTCAGATTGTGCACAGCCAAAACTTTTTCCTTTTTCTTTTCTTTTTTTTTCTCTCTGTATAAAGCTGGTCCACAGTTTGGCTAACGTAATTCTAAAAGCTAACAGTTCAGGCACCACTTCTAATCTGGTTCAGGTATTCACCCAATACTGGCTTATCTTAGCCCATTCTTTCACTCCTGTTGATTTTATCTTCCAGTTCTGTTAAGTGAAATCAGTATATACACACCACTAACTTCCCAGTGACAGGTCAACATACAAATTCAGAGACCATGGAGTGGTCCCAGAGCTGCAGCTGGGTATACAGAAGTTGCAGGAAGAGCAACCAGGATTTCTGCACATGTACTGGAGCATACTGGGGGTTTGAGCTGTATAACCTGAAGGGAAACAAACATAAGATAGTATTTTCCTGTGTTGGCCAAGATGCCTTTTTAAAGTGATGCAAGCTGGGAGCATCTTTAGGGCTTTGTGTTGTTGCGGGGTGTTTTGTTTTGTTTTTCTCTTTCTCCTGAGGCAGAAAGGGCAACACTAAAGGTTCAGTTTGAACACTAAAATCATTTCTTTGAACTAGTGGGATTTACCAGTGTGCACATTAGTCCCAATACAACAGGCACAGATTTGGGGCGGAAAAAAAAAAAAAGGAGAAAACACAAAACAGATCCATTCCCCCTCGGTTTCTGTCACCATTTGATTTGGCTGCACTGCATTTTTACGAAGAAAATTATTGGGGGAAAGGGAGTTAGGCAGCATTTCCCTGACAGCAGCTTGTCAGCCTGTTCTTTCACTGTCAGGAAAAAAGAGCTGCATCTCATGACTTTAAAGCACCATCCTGCCACAGCAGCAAGAGGAAAAAGAAAAAAATAAAATAAACCCACACTCGGCCTCCTCTGCCTGGGACCCACGCGCATGCCCCACCCCCCCATCTTCCTCCTGTGAGGGAGGCACAGTCCCACACAGCATGGACACTCAGCCCATCCTGCTCCCCAAGCCCAGGGCTGCACCTTTTCTGCCCATAGCCACCCTTGCGGGAAGTTCACTGAGGCTGGAGAAGCAGACGGGGCTTTTAGGACAGTCATTGCTTAAAATGCGGGCCAAGCTTTCCTTTCCATGCTGTTTTGGCCACGGCATGGAGAGAAGACCTGTGCGGGGTTCTCCCCACACGCCACCTCTGCCGGGTTAGGTGCCACCTAGTATAAGAGGGGAGACAGCAAAAAGGTAATTCCGATGGGAAGAGAAGCACAAGTTCCCCTTGCTGCAAGGAGAGGTGCGCAACCCTCAGCAGCCCCTGCAACAACGCACTCCTTTTTATGGTGGCTCTTTGGGAGGAGGCTCTTTTAATCTCATCTGGAGGGCTGAGTCAAGGCGTGATGGTTTGAGCCAAGGGCTCCAGAGAGCCTGAGCATTTCCAGCTGGAAGCAGATGCTGTGCAAACCCCCATTGATCCCATCCCACCTTATCCGAGCAGGGTAGCAGCTGATACTATGGGAGTGCAACGCAACCCTTGGCTGCTGCACTGCTTGCAAGCCCCTGCCTTGCACACCCGTCAAGCTCAAGGATTAAGACCTCCCAGTAATTTTATTCCGGAAAGAAACATCTTCTGGACTATAAATGCCTTTATTTTTCATCCCCCTCCCTTTTCCAAAGATCAAATACTTGAAGGCAGGAGTAGGCATTTCTGGAGAGGTGCCTGCCGTACAGTTTGGATGGGACAAGCAGCATCTCCGAAGAAGTGCTCTGTTCAGGTGCACGATAGCATGTGGCCCCTTTAAGACAATTTTGCTGCTGCGGAAGTATTTATAGGATGCTCATCACCATGGTATCTGAGCACTACTGACTAATGGGGCGTATGAAAAGCGCCTGGTGTATTTGTTATTAATTTCTTTAATGGAGGATTTTTTGACATTTTGTTTTTGTTCTCTCCTTCGATTTGGACATAGTGCCTGTGTGTTTAGCACCTTGCAGAGTGGTGTCCCTTGAAGGCATGGTGGAAGGGATGAACACTCAGAGCCAGGATAATTAAAGGGATCCTGTCAGCCAGTTCCATCCCTAAGGTTTAGAGGTGGTTTAAAAAAGGAAAGAGGAGGGGAGGAAGGGAAGTTATTAAAATCATTTGGAAATAAAATGCTTTCATCATTTAAAAATAAGATTTCAATGAAATGGTTAAGTCACCTTTCTTCTCCATCCTGGGGTGAAAGGAGGAAAGTGATGCTAAGAAGACACTGACCACTTGGACCAGGAAGAGTAAAAGGAAGGGAGTAAACAGTGATATAAGCCAGAAAGAGGAATGCTTCTAAATGTATGACTTGAGCATGCTAGGATTTTTCTTCCTTTTAGCTAGAAAAAAATACATTGGCAATGGTCCTACAGTAACAGACCCTTATGAAAAACTAGAGTTAACTATAGCATTTTTCTGAATAGACATTTTCACTGGTGCAACTGTGTAGGGCTGAATACTTCCGTTAGCCCTTTGGCAAGACCTGGCCAGCTGGAAGCTTCCTTTTGCCAAGGAATCCTTTTGTGAAGATGAAAAAAGCATACTGCAGAAGAGAAGTGGTGTAGAGTAAATTGTTGCTGCAAGGTCACAGTCTTTTACGGTTTTAGCCTTTCCTCGGAGGAATTGCTAGATATTCATCCATGCTGTTGCATTTGATGGCTCCCGAGGACTGTTCTAGTAAGCACCTGGACCAAAGTATCCTAGCTGCGCTCGTAATTCTGGCCATGCCAGCACTTCCCAAGCATCCACATTGGCCCTTCCAGCAGATAGCATGCTCCTGGCTCACCTACATCACATGCATTTCTAGACATAATGTCACTGTCACTACAGGAAAAAAAATGCTTCTAGCAAGAGCGATGGAGTCAAAAACTGTGGGAATAGAGAAGGCCAGGTCTAGTGTTATCAGTTTGGATAGATTTTGATGTCTGTATTGGTACCAACCAGACCAAAAGGGGGCAAGTACTTGATACCCTAGGTTTGCCTGAAAGCTCTTGACCACAGAGGCTTCAGGGTGTAAATCCCAGGTTGTCTCTGGTGCATAATGTAGTGATGAGGCACTTTCTCCCTAGAGCGTGTGTGCAGGCCTGGCCCACACTCAGCAGGTCTTACTAGTTCCCATGACTATCTGGGTCCCAGGGCTGAGGGTGACTGGGTGATGGATAGAGAAGTGCTCTTTTTTTTTTTTTTTTTTCTTGTAGGAACTTCGTGCATATTGTCACATGACTTGCATATTATTTCTGGTGGGAGATCAAAGCCATCTTCTCGTTTTAACAAGTCATGGGCAGAGACAAGCTTTTCCAAACAGTTGTCAGCAGGGTCTTCTTGCTCCATGGAGCTTTATGGAAGGCGCTCATTTTCCCCAGACTGTCTCAAAAATCAGATGAGACATTCAGTTGGAAATAGACTTCAGATGTGTGTCTTAGAAGCCCATTTTTTACAGGGCTGCCAAAACAAAGGAACAGTGGGGGCCCTCTAAATTTCCCACACCCCAATTGTGTGCCCCAAACAACACTGCAGGAGGCCATCCAAAAGGAAAGTGGGCTTTCAAAGTAGGCCCGAACTAGAAGCACGTGGCAGCTCACCTTCAGAAACAGCCAGCTTCAAAACCATCTGCTGTTGCTGTTTTCAATATTTTGAAGTACTAGGACCAACCTGAAGATGGTTTTGAAGAACAGCCATGGCAGGTCTGAGAAGATTATTTCTCATATATATAAACCTATGCCACACAATCAGGATTCATCTCCACTATTCTCATGCCCTTCCTATTTGGTTTATTCCCAACAGAAAAGATGCGACTTCATAGGACGTACCTTTGGGTTGCTCTAGTGGGACGTAGACAGACAAATATGCTCTCTCTCATCAGTGCTGCAGTCCCAGTGACAGAGAGACCAGAGCATCCGGGGGTGAAAGCCACTAACTGGGGATGTTTGTGTGCCTTTCTATGTGAAAGACAGAACGGGGAGGAATTAGCAGATTATGGAAGGCTAAAACCACTTGCCTGCAAAGCTGGATACATAGTGACAGAGCCACCTTTGTCTCTGTAGTTCCTGCAGTCATGAGAGCCAGGACTTGGTGAATTAATTTTAAGATCACTTAGGAGAAGCAAAATAAAAGCCCAAACCCTGACTTATCACATTACCAGTGTGTGTGGCTGGCGCATGGTTAGTGAGTTTTCATGCAGGACAACAGTTCTCGCTGAGCCACGTGTACCTCCCTGATGCCCACGGCACTTTCCCCTCCCACACTGTGTCCGGCTAAGAAAGAAAAGGTTTCTGTAAGTGCATTTAGCAGTTCTTCCCCCCAGAAGATGGGAGAAAATCCTGTAAGCTCTAGAGATTGTCCCAACCAGGCATGTCCCTCTTGCAGCTAGTAGCAAGAGCCTAGCTGGTACGATCCCTGGCCTGCAGAGTTGCTTATTATACAAGCTAAAAATGCCTCTCATGGGTTTAATGCCAAGTCCTTTCTTTCTTTCCCTGGGAGATGACCATAAACACCTATATCTGTCCTGTTCTTATACAGAAAGCAGACATGGCACTTACGAGAGCCAGGCCAGGAGCAGGTGGGCTCTGGGGGAGGAGTGGATGAGGGAGCTGGTGTGTAGCAACTTGGATGTGCCCTGTCCTAGGCTGGCTAGCAGTGCTGTCCCTAGGAACAGGCACACCTTCAGCCAGCTCCAAGTTGTATTTCTGACCCCTGCTCGCACACCACTGAGCATCACAGCCCAGGAGCTACCAGGGTGAGTTATGCACCTTCGTACTGCTCTACGGCCTACTGCCACTTGAGGCTAGGGCAGGGCAGCAGGGCCACCAACACAACCCACCTTCTGCATTCAGTGAAGTAGCACTCCCTCCTGCCTTGCGCCTCCTGATGCGTGATGGCTGAAGGCAATGAGGTTGCCTGTTGGGAAACAGGTGGTTGGCTGGAGCCCATCTCTGCTGGCGCCCATCTCTGCTGGCTGGCAGGAGGGCAGGAAGCTGCTGAGCAAGCACATGGCATCCGGCTGTCCCTCTGCATAGCGCATCCGAGCGCCCTGCAGCTGGCAGTATTGACATGCTAGGTGGGCTGGTTTGCCTGGTAACGCTGGCCAGCATTGTGCATCCTGTGAGCCAGGCCCCTGGCTGCAGCTGCCCAGCCTCTGAAAGCAAAGCGGGGCAGGGCACGTTGCAGCTGTGCTGGTCTGCCACCTCGGCAGCTCCATGTTCTGCACCACAGGAGCGAGGCTGGCCCTGGGCTCTCTTGTGGCACAGCAGAAGTCTTGAGTGAGAAAACAAGAGGGCCCTGCAGCTTGGAGAGGGCAAGGCCTGGAGGAGCGTGCTGGGCTGTAACAGAGGACAGCTTTTTCTGGTTATTTCCTTCTTCTTCTCCTCCTTTAAACTGCCAAAACTCATCTCTGCTTGCTTCTTCCTTTGTCTGTGATCACAGTCTGTCTTTTGGCTTTTCTTTACCTCCCACCAAGGTCCCAAATCTGTTATACCCTGGGGAGAAAGGAAGCAAATCCACCTTCCTGCAAGTGTCTAAGAGAGACAACCAGAGTACGAGGTTAGATCTGCAGAACTGCTCCTGCTAAAACCCATCTTCCATGCTTTTCATAAAGGAGTCTTTAAAGCAACATCTTTAAAAGGAATAGGAAAGGTGCAGGCAAGACAGTCCAGGTCCTGAGAGAAACCTGAGAGAAGAATGACAATTAAGCTTCTCTTGCTTGGTGAGTATCTGAAATTGTCTATGTAGCTTTTAACAGCATAGATCCTGAAATAAACTGAGTAAGTGCAGTCAGTCATTTTTGGCAGCCCTATTTAAGCCACGGGGCTCATTGCACGAAACTTTATAATATCGGATTGTTTAGAAGAGTCAAAAACTGCCTTACAAAAGGTGAAAACAGATAAAGTCTGGCTCAAGGACTGAAGGATAAGCCAGAAAAGCTGCAGTGGGACACCTGCAGCACTGGCACTTTCAGGAGAGGTCAGCATGATGAAGCGAGTTTAGCTTCTGTTTCAACTGCAAGTTTGCAAAGGCTGGAAGCAGGGAGAAGGCAGAAAAGAAAGATTACTCCCATACCTGTTATGAAGGTAAGTCAGCCTTTGCTACAGAACTAGCTCAGCTTCGTGGAGTTTTTTTTTTTTAACCCCCAATAAAAAAAAAGCACCAGGAACCAAGGCAAGAGGGGCCCTAGAGAGGTTTCCAGGCCATTTTTAATACTATAGTTGTAATCTCTGAAGGCTTTAGTCCTCAATCTTAAATCTCTTTAAGGAAAAGATTTTTCTTTTAAGATGCATCTTCACAATCTAAGTTGCACACAATTTCTAAAGCTCAGTGTCCAGAGTAGATGAAGCAGAAGTCAGAGAGAGTTTCATGCATTTTTTTTCTTCCCACCATGGTTAAGGACAAGCACTGGTGAAGTCAGAAGCAGAAGAGCCTCACACATCTCCTCAACAAGATGGATGACCTGCGTAGCTAGTCTATATTGTATTAGCCCCAGGAGGGAGCTACGTTTCCTAGAAAGTTTATATTGGCAAAAATAACCAGGATAGCCACCCTAACATTGCTGTAAAGATGGAAAGAGATTTTCCGTGCCGCTCCATGACGCACCCACACTACAGAAGAGAAACGGATGAGCCCAAGGCAGCGGTTGTCAATGCCAAGGTTGTTTTGCTCTGAAACAACTCTCCAGGACTCCATGTTTCATGGTTACCTCCTGTAGAAAGAGATTTTCCGTGCCGCTCCATGAAGCACCCACACTACAGAAGAGAAATGGATGAGCCCAAGGCACCGGTTGTCAACGCCAAGATTGTTTTGCTCTGGAACAACTCTCCAGGGCTCCATGTTTCATGGTTACCTCCTGTGCATAAATGCAGACCCAAAAAGCACCTTCAGCTCTTCACAGTCTCTTTGGAGGACCTACTAGACAGCATAATCTGCCAGAGTAGCTCCAGGGCAGCCAGGCAGCAGGGACGTGCAATGCCTACAGAGATGGCACTCCCATAAAGCACAGCAGCAGTAGCTTAAGAATACTGAAAGTGTTTGAGGTGGGTGGCTGGTAGGAGAACTCAGATTACCCTGCTATTTTTCTGTTATTCAGCAATGAAGCAACTAAAACAAGGGGAGATAGCTCTGACCTGACGTGGCCGAGGAGCACGTACAGGTGCGAGAGGCTGCCAGATCAGAGGTGCCTGTGCACTCACCTCCTGGCACTGCTGGCAGCAACTGTATCGCAGAGGACTAGAGGACTGTCGCGTGGCAAGAGCCCATAATGCCATGGCAGCCTTTGCCCAAAGGTTCATGAGGGAAAAAAGCAGTGAACAGGCTTCTCAAAGCTCGTAGCTTTACGTTGCCCAACAGTGAATATTCACAGCTCTTCAGTCCTGCGTGAAACAGAGATGGCCAATGTCTTGCAAGGCCAGCACACCTAAGCTCCCTTGGGTGGAAAGGGAAGTTTTATTTCTTCACACTTGCAGCACCAAGCCAGGGATCAGGCTGTCTTGGTGACTTTAGGCAACTTGCCCACATTCAGGCAGTTTTAACCCCATCTTTAAGATGTTGTTCATGATCCCTCCCCATTCCCACAGAGATCTTTGAGATGAAGCACTCCAAAGACAGATGGCTTTTCTGATAATTCCTCCAGCACTGTGTTCTCCTACAGGTGGCTGAGCAAAAGCACCAGGTGATTTCCATGCTGCACTTCTCACCTGAGGGATTATCTCCTACTCTTTCACCTTGGCAGGAATGGTTGTTACTGTGTGGCCTGATTTTCCATTTCCTTTTTCCATGTTTCGCCTGTTCTTTTCTTCATAATCCTTAGCTGCTGGTCTTCAACAGCTACAGGTTGAGATAGGACTACTAAAAATTATTTCATCTATTTCCAACCGAAGCTTTATTTTTAATCCTCTGTATGATAGGGTTAATGGCACTCCAATGCCACTGGATGGCATGCATGCTTCTCTCTGCTGTTGGTGTAGTTCTCTCAGGGGTTTGGGATGGGCAGACTGCTTTGGGTAAAAGAAGGGATCTTTTCCACTCTCACTCTCCTTTTCGTCTAGTCCCAACTTCAGGTGGTTCAGAACTGTAACCAGCATGACAAGTTACTGCAAGGATGGCTTTGCTGTGACCTCCAGGTTGGTTGGTGAAGCAAAGGGGTTCTGCTCAGCCTTCTGAGATATGGACCAAAGGTCTCTGAAATGGGGTCCTCCCAAACTTCTTTGGGCTAGGCTGCAAGACCCGACTGGTTGACCACAGGGCATCACAATATGCATTGGAGAGGGCAATTCCTGTCACACCTCTGGAAGAGCATCTGGAATGGGAATGTAAAATTGAACAATCCCCCAGCACAAGCTTCCTTTTTCTCCTCTCTTGGTCAGTCCCTGTTTGCTTCTTGCCCAACATGGTAAGGCGCAGGAGGCAAGATCAGCTCCCCCAGCACTGCCAAGCTTGGGAGCCCTGACCCAAAGTTACTCCCTTTGCTGCCTCAATGGAGCCAGTTACTGGAAAATCTCTTCTCATCGCTGGTGCAAGGTTTTATTTTTTATGGTAGCAGCATCTCCTGTTGCCATGGCAGCCCTCCACCTTCCTTCCCTACATTGCCATAGAGGCATCATCCCTTCCCTCCCCAGAGCTCTCAGGTGGGACTCCAGCAGACATCAGTCTAGCCAATTCCCACCAGCCCAGTCACCCAGAGCCGGATGTCCTCGAGCAGCAGGGACTTTGCCTAACCACAGCTGACGAGTGGAAACTGCTGGTGGGAGGATGCTGTCCTGCAGAGAAAGGCCACTGTGGTTCAGGAGGCTCTTTCCCACTCCCCCCAAGCCTGGGACCACATGGCTACATCTCCAGCTGCTGACACCCATAGGAAGCCCCAGTTTTCAGGGCTCTCCCTCAGTCACAGCGCTTCTCATCTTCCACTCTTTGCCATTCCAGCAATGCCCCATTCCCTCCTCCCTCTCTCAGGCAGCAAAATATGATTTTTCATGCCTTGCTGAGATGCTTTGAGCCAGCTTTGCAGTCTAGGTCTAAATCTAATCAAATCTATACTCTGTTTTCACTAACACAATCCTTTAAGTAACTCATAACTAGGACCGTGCTAAATTTTTTATGCATGCAGTTTATTCCATGGGCAGGCAGGGAAGCAGTTTGCAGGAACTATTCCAATTCAACAATATTTTTAAAATGATCTGTTTAGACATTTCCAAAACATCTTGAAGTGATGTTGTTCCAAAATGAAGTTATGTTTGAAAGAGGTAGAGAGACATGCAAAGAACACAAACAAAATGTTCTCTTCGACCTCAGGCAAAATACGCTTTTTTGTTTGGCCGAAAATGACATATTTTTACTTTGGTCACCAAATCAAATTATCCGTTTTTCACATAGTCTTCTTTTGTAAAAGGTTAGTTATAACAGGAACAAGACAATTGTGTGCCATTCATATGCTCAACAATGCAATTCTTTCTAAATGAAGGACAGATTAAACATATGCACACTCATAACAAATCAGACTAGGAATGCAATTAGCAACTGATTTACATCCTCTAGTATCTGGGCAAAAGCAACCTAAGAATCAAATAAAAGTAAATTCTATTTTCTAGTTTTGTAATCTTTTCTTCTGCAAACACAGTAGCAAGATCTAGTAGCAGCAATTTTAATAACCTCTGTGTTCATTAAAACAAGCAAACATTTCCTTACCATTGATTATATACCACTTCACAACCCTCTTGATCTTGACACATTGAGAAGGTACATGGCTGACCTCAATACCCTTCTGCATGGAGAATAATGTTTGGTTTGGCTCTGCTTCCCATTTTTCTATATTGTTTGAAAACACAGAAAAGTCTTTACATGGAAGCTTGTGTCTCTGATCACTTCCATTCCCTGGAAAAAGTCTTCTTTTTCTACTCCCTCTGACAGTCGAGGGTGACATCGATCATGTTGCTCAGTATACATGAGAAAAAGGAGAAGGTACCACAGCAAGCATGCATGAAGTACTTTGACACTTCTTTGAATTGCTGAACATTTGAAAATATTTCAGTATTCTTTTTTTAACCTGTTCCTAAAGCACCTAATATGCTATATAGATTTTTTTTCAGCCCAATCATACCTGCTTGGATGGGGAAGACATAGTGGAACGATTGCTGCATGGATGTAATTTGAATTCTTTTGCTATCAATCATCTTAGACAAAACAACAGGACTATCATTTGTGTATTGACATCAGGGATTTTGCAGCATAATGCATAATTGAGTTGGTTAGGTGAGTGATATTTCTCTCCTGACACCACAAATTCTTGTCAGCTAGATTCACCCTCTCACCCTAGGACTTGTTTTCAGCTGGGGCTTCCATCAAACAGTCCACAAGGATGCAAAGAACCTATTACAGACTTCACAGTTAAATCAGATCCCACAGAAACAGGCGTGTCATGCAATTTCCTCCCACCCCAAAAGTGTATTTCATAACAGGTAATGATGCTTCTTATGATTTTTACATTTACCCCTCCCATTAGGTTCCCTTGAAGTTGCTCAGCCTTCTTTTGCTTTCAAACCAAGCATGCTGGCAGCTCGTGCTCGGCCAGTCCAGCTCCTTTCAAAAGGATTTCCTTGCTCAGTGGGGAAGCGTGTTTGATCAGATGCCCCTGGAGCCCACCCCTGTGTGAACTCACCTGGAAGGGGAGCCTGTCTTCTCTGCTGTGTTTACCCAGCTCTGGAGATAAGTTATCTAGAGCAGTTGCTTTGATGAGGGAGGAGGAAGAGAAAGAAAAGGGGAAGAGAGGATTGATAGGGCTGTGGTTTGTTAAGATGCTGAGGCAGCTGAGGTGCTTTGAAGCACGTGGAGATGCTAATGGATATTGAAAGGCATCATTCCGGAGACCTTTGTCATTTCAAATCACACAAGACAAAACTGAACAATAAAAAACTGACTGCATGATCCTTCTCAGCTGGATGATACTCCTCCTCAGCTATCCCCTTGGCACCCAGAGCACCCTAGAAACCAAGGAGATTTTTGCACACCAATCCCCAGGGACTAAGCTCTGCCAAGATTCCCAAATACCACAAAGATGAGCATGGGACATCTCATTGCAGTGGAATACTGCTAGGAGAACCTGATTTGGCCTCATCCGCTCTCTGCTGCTTGCAGCTCAGCAGCATTGGGGTACTCCCATTAATGTGCCATCTGTGCTTGCAGGAGGCACAGGGAGGCTACATGGTCCCCTGAAAGCCACCCCGGGTCAGGTGCCCCACAGCCCGGTCCTGCTGTCATCCCCCTTCATCCAGTCCCACCACCACCCCTGGCTCTGATGCATCCCCTTGTGCCGGGACAGAGCAGGCAACTTGGCTCTGCCCTCTGATTTAAGGGAGCTCCCATGCATGCTGCTACCTTTGGTCGCCAAGTAATGTATTGTGGCTGACATGAGCAATAAGGGACCGGCCTGAAAGCTAGTGCATTATAAATGATTTATTGGTCTAATAAAGAGCCTCAAATTATCTGCCGCCTCCTTCCTTCCCCCCCTTGCCCCAAGGACCAATACAGCTACTGTACAAACATTTTCCACCTCACATTATGTAATGTTACAGAGAAGAAAAACAAGTATACAGCCCCCCGGAGACGCCTGGTGGCTGACGTGCTCCCTTCCCCCCGACAGCCAGGCTGTTAAACTGCAGCCTCTGACACGGTGGCACAGGCACTACCTGCAGGCCTCAGGTAGACACGGGCTGCTCTGATGTCCACCACAGAAACTGAGATCTTCTGCCCCTCTGTGTGCACTAGTGTCTCCCAACATAAATATGAATTATGCCCTTCTCCCATGGTCCTATGCTGGCTGTGGGTTTACTTGCTGGCCCTGCGCAGACATGGTCTGGGCAGTCCTGAAGGGTCACCTCATCCCTCACAGCCCCACACCAAAAATCTTCAGCTGAGCAGGCCAGGAGCCTGTTACCCACTGTTAGGACAACAGCTCTTCCCTCCTCCCGCTTTAGGCACAAACCATTCACAGAACGTATTGCTATGCAAGCTGCACAGCATGCTGAAAGAGCACAGAGCACCTTGCCTGCCACATGCCTTCCCCAAAAAAGGGAGCATGACACACAGACCAGGCCCATGAGTCCTGCTTTTGCCTGCTTCCGGCTGCCTTGAACAAGTCACAACTTCTCACCCTACACAAAGCAGGAGTAATAAATTAACCTGCTTTAGATGGCTTGCAGGCCTTAATAAGTAACCACTGCCAAAGGCTAAGGGAGCCTCAGAAAGTGGCACTGTAAAACAGCTGAATGTTATCATCATCATGATCATTTGCTCTTATCCTGAAAATCACAAGGTCAAATGAGGTGAACCAAAGATAACAACACAATCTTAAATATTCAACATCAAATTATGTGAAGTGAGGCAAAGGAGGGAAAAGAGGAAAAAAATAAATAAAGCTATGGACCAGTTCATCTTCCAGGCGCTCCAGCTGCAGCGTTCAGTAGGAGCTACTTGCCTTTGACGCAAGCAAGGAGCACAGGTGCTCTCCCTGGAGATGCACATGCCCCAGGCCTCCCCACACCTCCCAGGACACTCTCAGGGGCTGACAGCTTCCTTGGAAACTCTTGCAAACCTGAGCCAGTGAAGGGGGTGGCAGATCTAATAATCCCATTTGCCAAATAGAAAAGGGATTGCGGCACCTGGGATTAAAGGGACAACTACCCAGGGCATAAACCACTTAGCCATGGTAAATAGTGGGATAAATATTCTAGGAATGGTGTTAGAAAAAGTGTGTATTTCTTGCATGGCTGACCTACTCGCAAGCAGAGGGACTTTAACTCTCTGCAAAAAGTTGAATAATAACTGTTACGTAACAGCCTGGATGCAAGAGGTGTTGCGACTGAAATGGTCAAGGCCTCCGCTCCACACGCACCCCACTGTGAGTGCCCAGGCTGCCCTGGGCATCCACATCTAATTGCCTTGACGATGGGTACTCATCTCTTATCTTTATCCTAAAGGCATGCAGTTATGCTTTGGTCTGTGAGTCTGTCCCTGTAAGTGAGACTGCCCTGTAGAAAGAAAACAGAATCAAAGACTGCATTTAAAACCTTCACTGTGTTCCTTCTACTAGAATGAGCTCTCCCCATCTCAACTGCAACAATTGGTGCAAGGTTATGTGTGGGGGGACTTTGTTTCCAGACATCTTTCTAACATCAGATCTCTTTATAGTTTGTTTCTTCTTGCATTTTCTTCATTTGAATGAGAAGATGGCTACTACACATTTCATAAGCCACACTACATGATTGTTTCTGTTGGTATTTAGGGGTAGGACAAAGGACGGCACTCCCTGTCCCAAGAGCAACGCAGGACCACAAGAGTCAGGCTATAGCTGAACAGCTTGGTGTGAGTCAGAGTGACCGCCCTGGTACACACCCTTCCCCAGGAGCACAACGAGTAAGTGATATTAGCTGATCCTCGGGAAAAGGCATCTCGGCTCCTGGGCTGGCCCTGGCTTCACAGCTTCTCAGACCTAACTTTCCTCACTGAACTGCAGTGACTCGATCACACCATCTTTGCCCTGCGAGTTGAGTGCTCAGACCCACGTATGTAATGCCTTCGTTGCCAATCAGTGGAGTTTCACACATTAAAATCTTAATCTGAAATTAAAGTGCCCTGTTTACCATACACAATGAGATAGAGCAGAAGTCCACTTCCCCTTTCTGCAAGACCTCAATGTGAAGTGTAACTTGATTTTGACAGCAGTAAAAGGAGATGCAGCTTGATTTTCTAGTTCTCTCCTACCCCTTCCCCAAAACACTTGATTCTTTTCCAGAACAGAGAAACTATTACATCCACACACTTTCCAAAAACTTCCTCCCCAGGGATCCGAGATCAGAAGGAATCACTTCTTGCCTCTTCCCGAAGCCTTAATCTACACCTCCTCTCCTCCTACCTCTTATCTCTTTTCACCAGAGAAGTGCCAACTCCTACCTCCATCAGCTCAAGTGTCATATTTTCAGACACTCATTGGTGCTTTCAGCCTTATTGTCCCTCACACTGGAAAGGTATAAACATCTGAAAAGTTGCCTCCTTCTCTAAATCCCTACAATAGCACACCCAAGGACTACAAAACACTCCACAAGCAATAGGCTACAGCTGTGCTGAGGTCACCACTTACCATGCTGATGGGTAGTGTCCCATTACCTTCTTGTACTACCTCCTCCTTTGCTTGGGGTTCTCTTTAGCACTTGATTTTACTATCTAAGTACTCTGTGATAGAGTGCAGCTTTTCAGGGTGTAGTTTCATAGTACTTTACAGAAAATGGTCCCATTTTCTTTCCTGGAATATAAATAGGCTTAAAAAGGTGCTAGACATATTCATAGAGGATAAATCTGTGCATAACTACCTCAATAAAGGGTCTAGATTCATCCATTTGCTCAGGAAATGCTTAAACTGGTTACTGGAGAAGAACACAAGATCTGTGAGAGCACACATCACTGCTTTTGCCCTGTTGATGTGATCCTTCCTTAAGCATTTGCTGTAAGTCACTGCAAGTGCAGTGCAACTAGTACATGACACTAGTGGAGCTACTCCATTCTTGTGTTTGCTTAAGTGGGGCTGTAACATACTGCAGGCAGCATTAAGGAGACTGATCAGTAATAATTGCTCACGCATATTCACTTCCTTCTGTAGTATCCTGCAGCTCTACACTGAATAGATGGGAGAAGGCTGAACTTCCCTTACAGCTGTAACAGTAGCTTTCAGTGGCCAAAGGGAAAAACATTAGGATGCTAGTTTCTGTTAATCTTCAACTTTCTCTCAGGGGAAGAGACTTCTTTGGGAGGTAGTCAGATTCCTCATTATAATTTATTATTACCCTATACATGGTAGTCAAGCCAGAGCAACTGTTCTAGAAAAAGAGATAAGGAGAACATAAAATGATACCAAATAAAAACAATTACCTCTGTACACTTACCAGCTCAGCATAAAGGATGGGCTCTGAAGAGCACAGGACCAAGCAGACAGCCCTACATAAAGTTTCTGACAGCCTCGAGCTTCTATAAAATAAGTAGGCAGTGGCTCTCCACACCTGGTGCTGGTGTTGCCTCCAACCTCAGCCAGCTGCGACATTAGTTGTCTTTCTTCAAGAGTGACCAGCCCAGGCAGGGAGTCCATGGTGCGGGAACAGAGCTTGCTGTGGGGTTCCAGCTGCCACTGGTGCTGTTCACAGCGTGTGTAGCTCCAGCTTGGGCTGCTTCTGATGCGATGCAGACCCTCAAAGGAGAACCATGGAGGCCACCTTTCTCCCGCACTACCTTGCTGCATGGCAGCAACCCCCTGGACTCCTCTCCTTAAAGGAGCTCAGGAAAAGAGATTTTAATCCAAAACCATTTTAATTGACATCAGCACACACAGCTGTCCTCATAATCAGTGACTTAATTACATGGTGTATATGCACACATGAGGAAGAAGTTTATCCCAGCACGCTCTCCTAGCTGCCCTCCCACCTTGTAGGCATTTGCTCACGTCATGGCTAGCGGTGCACGCAGAGGTGCAGGCCCCACTCGCCTGTCTACACACAGGCAGATTTGCTGCCCACAAGAGGCAGGTATGCCAGCAAGTCGGTCCTGTTGCTGACAGCCGCAATGTTAATGCTCACGCTTCTTGACATAACCTGCATGATATGAAACCTGCTATGTCTAGTTTGGGATTGCTAGGGAGCTGGCAACGGCTGCTGGCGTTTTATTATGGCTGCTATTTATCATTATTTGCATTACAATAGTGCCCTGGAGCTTCTGTTAGGATTAGGGTGTCGGTGTCCTGGGTATGGGAATATATAGCCGAAGGCTTGTAGCTGGATATAGGGTGTATGTTTAAACTCCCTTTGAAAGGCACCACTATGAACAGAAAAACAGACGGTTTTAGTCTCTACCACTGCCTTAATATTATCAGCTCTTGGTATGGCCCCTCCTTAGGTCCTGTTCACCAACCTTAGGGACTGAGCAAGGCTGATTTTATTTCTGATTAATGGAGGGTCCTGGCATTACCTCACCATCCCCAGGATTAAAGGGCAGACCAAAAAATGGGGTGACACACCACAAAACCCAATGGGGCTCCAAGCCCAAAGAAGAGTAATGTGCGTGTTCGGGTTGACAGTGTCTCTCTGCCTGGCAGGTGCTGACCCATGACAGGAGTCCTGACAGGTCTTCACCAGATCACTTGGCTCTCAGTATGGCAAAGGAGAGTGCGAAGCAGAGGATCAGGGATGGAGTGCGCTCTGCCTTGGCTGTTGCCAGACTCTCGGGCCTCTGCATGGGTTGTGCAGATGAAGCTGAAGCCAGAAGAGCTCTGGAATTACTCTGATTTCCACAAAGCAAATGCCCCCAAAACCCAAGGGTTCCTGAGGCATAATGAGGCAGATATGTAATGGCACAGAGCAGTGCCAGGCTACAGCTTAAGAAATGAAGTAATGATTGCCCTGTTGCAATTCTTTGTGATTTTACAGCCCCATTAGCATTTGTCAGAGCAAATGGAAACTGGTCACCATCCTAAGGAATTCAGTCTCTTTCAGTCAGGCAATTCCATAAAATTGAAGATGTGAGCACAGAAGCTGAGGGGGTGAGGGAGTGTAAACTGAATGTCATTATACACATTAAATTTGAAGAGGACATCAGGCTGAGCTTCAGATTTCATCACCACTGAGCTTCAGACATGGGCAAGGACACCCCTGGTGACCCCCTAGTTTGGGTCCAGTCCCTCATCGCTCTGGGCCATTTCAGCTGCCCACTCCTCACAGTGGATCGGACCACAGCTGCGTATGGAACAGTATGAAGAAGCGTGTAGTCCCCTCTGTGGCTCCCTCAACAGCAAACAGGCGATTCTGTGCCTGTCTCCCACCAAATGCTGAGCCTGGCCAACATTGTGAGCTATTAAAAATCTGCTAAAACCTACAGTCATGGGAGAAAAAAAAAGGCCAGACTTGGAGAACACTATCCAGACTTGTTTCAGGTCAAACCAGCATCTGCAAAGTGAACATCCTGCTACTGTTCTTATAAAGAGTTGAAATGGTCAAGGCCCAGCTGATGGGGTCAGGCATGTGGCTTCACCTTACCGCATTACTGCCCCCATGCCTTGTCCACTAATTCTGAGAGCCAGAAACTTCTCCTGGGATCGGTCTCATTAGGTCTTTTATTTTTTCCTCTTCCTCTTGAAGGTCTCCTCTGTATCTCTGGGATCAACGATTCCCAGGCAAGTGAGTGCATCCCTCCCTGCACAGTAGAAGCGCCTCCCAGATACCCCATGCTGCACTTCCAGGCACGTGATACTAACTCTGACACAACTACATGCCCCTGGATAAGAGATCATTTAAAATTCTCAGTGCTGAAGCGTAGCCAACTTAAAAGCTTCCCTGCTAGGCTTACTCTGCAGTAAATTTATTAGCAATGGGACTTCCTAAATAATATAGGTGGAAGAGGGCACCTTGCTGATATGTGGGGAGAGACGGGTTTCCAGTGCTCAATCAGCTGGCAAATCTCAGCAGGGACCATGCCTCTAGCATTCAACAAGCCTGGCTCAGCATGGAATAAGTGAATCTTGCTGTATTTAAAGAGACGGTCTCAAGGGTTCCCTTTTAATCTCATCTGTTTGCAATTTCCCCTTCTGAGCCTATGAGCAGCATTTCTTTCCCCTTCAGGTGCTGCTCTGCTCTGTTCAATTTTCTCTTCATCCCTCCCTGCCCTCTCCTTCCCTCCACTATCCCCATCCCCATGTTTCTTTAATGGAGCTTGAAATTATAATATAGTGATTCAGCTTTGTTTCATGTCTGCCAGTCAGTGGTGCTGCTGTGGAAACAGCACTTGCTGGTTAGTTCGCCTTTCTCAGCCTGCTCTGCAGCAGCATCTTTGCTCATACTGTGCAGGCCGTGATCCTCTTCTTATCAGAGATAATGAGGAGGGGACTTCCCCAGGAGCTCCTGGACTCAGGCTGAATGATTCTGTCTTGGCCATGGTGTACTGTGTTGTGATGAGACACAGTGCACTGAGTCCAAAGTGTGTTGCTCCTTGCTATACACATGTGAGTGGATCTGTTGCTTAGGTTGCTGTGGGTGTTTGAGCTGAAGACCAGGGCCATGCCTGGAGTCCCAGGGCTCCTCACCCTCCTCATAGCCAGAGGCACCAGCTGTGCCCAGCTGGACCAAAATTGATTCCATAAACCTGTCTCCTGGAAGGCTCTTTGGGATCCATCATGGACTGACTTGTAGCACACTTCCTTCCTCGCGGTACAGCAGTGGAGCTGCAAAGACATAAGATATTTTCTTTCTTCTCCCCTATGCCACTCATCCCCCTGCAGTAATGCCTGTGGCTACCCTCAGACACTTCTTGCTCTGTCCTCTGCCCTTGTCCTGATTCCTTTGACCTTCAAGTTATGCCAAGAGATGTGCAACTCCATGTATCCCCTCCTCTCCCTTTCTTTTTTTTTCTTTTTCACTGTTGTGTGGGCATCCCATGCCTCTCACCTTGCTCTGCACATCCTGCTATCCCCAGTTTAGCCTGGTCTCCAGGTCTACCACCTTTACTCTTGACAAGCACGGCACAATCTACGAAGGAAACATTTTGTCGTGTCCTTTGCCATCTGCTTCTCTGCTCAGCTGCTTCTCCCTGCCTTTCCATCAAGTGCTTACTTTCTTACTGCACTTTTGCTCAAGAGCCGTGCTCCAAAAATAGCTCTTTCCTTTGATTTCACTCTATTTACCAGACCAGTTTCTCTCTTGAATCTTTTTATTTGGAGTTTATTTGCATGCCTCAGCCCTTTCCATGCTATCTATCCCCTTCGAGTGGGGCATACAGGATTTCCAGGAACACAGATGAAATACGTGCTGCTTCACAGTCAGCTTCTTCATGAAGCACATCAGAATTATGTTGGCCTCTGCCTATAACCAGTCCTGAACGTTCCTGTGGCTTGTTGGCCGGGAGTGCTATGTTCAGGCATGCTTCCTGGCAATCCAACACCTGTATCTCACCTCTGGCATGAATACCAATGATTGGCAATAATGCCTTCTGCCTAGTTCCCCTTTTCTCTCAATACTGATGCTGTCTGTCAGCAGGCAGTTACCCTTTTCATCCATGCAATGAGCAGGAACAAAGAGGCATTATACCAATAAGTGTGTGCGTGAGCTGACCATTACCTTGAGGACTTGCAGAGTTAAACTGCATGAATTGTTATGGCTTGAGCCTGAAAGCTGGGCTGTCTGGTGGAGAACAGGCACGCGTCCCCAGTGGGTCGGCTGGAGCCGGGGAACCAACATCCGCTGAGCCATGAGCTACGAGCACACGTGCAGCAGCAGGC
>NW_010588600.1:177076-216218 GCF_000705375.1 Tinamus guttatus | reverse complement strand
ACTCTTCCCTTAAGGAAGCCTCCTTTGCACCAGGGTCACATTTTCCCCTCTTCTGAGGAGCTACGCAATACACAGTAATCCCTTAATCCTCTGTGAAGGGAGATCCAGAGCTCAGATATCTTGTTGTTGTGGTTCAGGTTGCATAGATTCTCCCTGTGATTTCTCTCCCCACAGCACATTATTGTATGGTATATATATATATAAAAAAGTTGAACACAACCAGAGTATATTTAAATAATGATAATATGTAAGATCGGAATAGAGGAATGGTAGATCCCAGACTGCAGTGTGGCATGTTTCAGCATCCACAAAATCCCAGACCACTGAGCTCTGTACCCTCAGTGGCCTGCAGGGTACAATGTGACATTGCCCTGCTTGGGCTTGTGCACCCCAGTGCTGACTGTGTGAGACAGTACTGGTGATGGAGAAAAATAGACTGTCACTAGTGGCCTTGGAGGCCCAAACTAGCCTCCCCGCCTTAAAATGCAAAACATCTTGTCTGTAAGAATTAGGGGCAGCATGGGGAATTTCCAAAAACATGCAAGAGCTCAGCTCCTTGGAGCCTCCGTCTCTAATGGCCTTGCTTGGCTGCAGCTCTGGCGCTGGTGGAGGGACTCCACCCTGCAAACCTCTTCCCCTAATGAGCAAAGCCTTCTGCACATTTCACAGATTTGCCACATACAAACAAGTAGGTCATTCCTGTAATCTCTTCAGTGGTATATTAAAAAGCTTGTCCAAATTTAAGCTTGGGGTGTGTCAGCTTTATTACTCTAACAGCTCCTGTTTTGTCTCACAGAGATGAACACCAAGCCTGCTGAAGTTAATGAGAGTATTTCCAACAGCTTATAGGTGCTGTGCATCACATTTTCCATGACTTTCTGGCCAAAATGCATGTGGAACAGAGCCAATTTGCCCCATCCTACAACCAGAGATGGAGGAGCAGCCATGCTTTCCCTGGACAAAACGGGCTGGATTTTACCTAGCACAGAGTGATATGCAATGAGGATCTACTTTACTGCTATCAGAAAAGAATACAATTTTCTGAATATATATATATATATATGTTGCCTGGTGTTTGTCTACAAACCCCCTGATTTTGTTGGAGAATAGAGACGTGCGTGAATGTGCAGTGAGTGATGACATGTGAGTGCGAGAAGGCATTTTGTTCCCCGCTAGCCTCTGGAAACCAGATCTTCTAAATGAGACGACTGCAGACTCAATATCACACAGCAAATTGAGGGTGCTTGTTGCACACAATGTAATAATTGTATCTTGGTCTAAATGAACTCTGAGATCACTCCAGGATGTAGTTATTATTACGGTTAACAGGAAGCTAACACGAGTTACTGCTCTAAAATGTACTCTTTCCTTGTTTCCTGATTGGATACCATAACTCTCTCGCTCCAAACCATGATAGCTTTCCACAGTCTCCATCTATTTCCCTGCAAGAAGTACAGTTGCCTTGCTTTTGACTACATCTTCTTTGCACTGATCTAGCTCACATTTCTCTCCCTCCATACCACAGGCAGTTATAGCCTCCAAAATGTGAGGTCCAGGCCAAAAAGCATAGCAGTAAATTTTCACTAGGCAAATGTACATCTGGATACTGTCATACAAACAGGGAACATCACATCAGTGTGGGCGTATGCCACTAGTTAAAACTCATTTACAAGCCAATAATTGCTTATATCCAAGGAACTAGCCCAGAACAGTATTTCCAAAATATTCCTGGTATTTAAAAAGATGCTGCTGTAAGATTGCCTGTTATGGACTATCAACAGAGGCCAGAGATTTGCCTACTCTACCATTATACCTCAGCAACCAGGCTGGTATGAGCATTCCCACTTATTGCCGAAGAGAGCAGAGCCCTGGACAGCTCAATGGCTTTATGGAGGACAGAGAGGATGGAAATCCTCATTTCCACCAACTGCAAAGCCTCACTTGTTAACTTGTGGATGTTCTGTCACTTTAAATACAGCATTTCTCTTAAGGAAGAGAGAGTTAAAGATTTCAGAAATCAACCCAAAATGCATTTCATGCTTCGGCTGAAATTCTCCTTCAAGACACATGCTAACCCCAGCTTCACCTTATAAAATGTATACATTTCCATAAATGTTGCTGTTCATCTCTATAGTGCAGTTAGCTGTCTGAAGAGCAATCAGTTGTTTCTGCTCCATTAGGGAGCGCCACCAGCATGGCCTGACATGAGCCTCAGCAGTGGATGGTCTTTTGAGCTTGTGGAGGTGCCTGCCTGACCCCTTGAAGGTGCAGCTATGCTCAAGGTTCAGTGCCATGGGAGGGCCACAGTGCTCCAGCATGATGAGAGGGCATTTCAGGTCGTGGATACCACCTCCACATGCTTGTGCTCCTGGAGAAGGGGAAGGCAAGGGGGACACTGACCAACCCATGCTGTGCAGTACCATGGGAGTCTGCTGTGCCCTGCGTGCTCTCCTGCTAGGGTTAGAAAACTCATAGGAAGCAGGGATTTTCAGATGATAACAAGCCTTCTCCTCTCTCTGTCCCAGGCTACACATCCTAAGGGCACCCTCTGACACAACATGCATTTCAACAGGTACAGACACAGTAGTTGTCCATCTGGGTCCCCTTATTGCCCATTACAGCTGGGAAGCACCATCTGGATTCATGTCCTCATTGCTGTTTTGTTGTTTTTGTTTTTCCTTTTTTGGGGGAGGGCTGGATTTTATGAGTACTGTGACCACCTCACAGGCAGGGAGCTGTGTCCATGGCCAAAACAGTTTGGTGGAGAAGATAACAGTCCACTGAGGACCACTCAAGTCTGGGGAGATGGTGGGAGTGAGCCCCGTCTCTTCAGCCTCTCCCCTCAAGGTTGTGCCAAGGCAAGACCAGATTGAGAACTCCGCTTTTCCTGCCTGCCTGAGTCTCCTTATGTGAGCAAGAAGCAACAAAGGCAAGATAAGAAGTCAGAAAGAAAACCAGTGCTCGCGGATACAGGGCCCCCAGTCCCGGTACCTGCGGTCTGCGCCCCACCACACGCTGCAGCGCTGCCTCACCTCAGCATGTGCGGACTGCTTGGCCGCCTGGCCTTGCTAGGTCCTTTGCAAAAGCACCTGTGCCTTTTTTTGTGCATCTACAGAGCAGCAGTTATGGCATAACTAAATGCCAAGTGAGCGCCCTGGAGCATGTGAAAACCCTCTCGTACTTGCCTTGCCACTGACAGTGCCTCAACGCCCTCTCTTGGCAGCTGCCTTGGCAGTTTTAGCTGCTCGGCTTTCAGGAGCCAGAAGCTCTCCCTGCTCTCACTGTGGCCAGAGTATGGGGTTCCCAAGCACCGGGACCAGAAGCAAGGACTGCAGGCAGGCAGCAGAGCAAATCTGCCACCAGAGAGCCAGAGTGTGGGAAGATGCCTCTCCTCACGGTGATGGCTAAGTCTTAGTAACAAAGAGAAGAGCATGGGACCTGTATTTTCCATGGTTTGTGTGTGGGACAGAACATTTATTCTCATACAAAGCAAGGGGAATTAGACACCCACTGGCATAGGCATTCTGCAGTCAGTGGAAAAGAGGTAAGGAGTGGGCCCTAGCATTCATCTAGGGAGCATCTGAGGGCAAGGTCAAAAAACAAGGAAAGTTTTCATTCATTCTCAAATCAGGAAGGAGTGTCACAAGCTGCTTCCCCTTTAAAGCAAAGCCAGGGCACTGTGACACAGGTGACATTTATCCTACTGCAGTGCTCTCCAGCCTGCTTCAGCAAAAACCCCACAATGTCCATGCATTGTTTGCTACGGTTCTGCCTCAAGCTGCTGGACATCTGAGGAGGAACTTCACAGAGTCTCTCTGATTTTTCCAGAGATTTACCTGGGCCATTCCCAGTAGAAACTGCCCCTCAACATGCAGCAGTTCAGATGTTACTTGGGTCATCAGCTCCCTCTGTAGGAATGAGCCTGTTTGTGAGAAAGCAGACACACGTCCCCATTGTGCCTTCCAAAGAAGTTAGTTAGTCAAGCAATGCTTAGGAGACCAAATAATTTGCATCAGTGTGAATACATTTTTCCTCAGTCTGACTGCTTAAGATAGATACCATTAACTGATTTGGCCACTGAGGTAGAAAGTAACCATCCAGCAACGGCTCGGGACACACAAATGTTGAGAGAAGAATGAAGAAAAGGTAACATGTTGGTCACTGGGGAACTTTGGCAGTGGGGGCACTGGGTTTTGTACACCTCATGGGCTTGTTATAAGGTTTAATAAATGCAAGGAGGGCTCTGGGTAGTTCAGATGCTATGGAAGTACAAGGTTTTAAGGTCACAATACTGCTACTGCAACCACTACCAATGGCAGTACAATCTGCAGCAAGTTTCCCTGTTGGGCTGGGAAAGAAAAAGATCTGTGTTATTTAGATCAAAGTTCTGCCCATGGACTTGAATAATGTAGGAAGAGGAATGGTGCTGGGTGTCTCTGCTTCAGGAATCTTCTTCATCTGTTTATTTTGGGTAAAAATCAGAGTAGATACATTATTTTGACAACAGGGATAGGGCTGCATAGAAAATAGGCTTGTGAAAATTGATTTCTGAGCTCACTGTTAGAAGGATAAAAAAGAATAATTTCAGGTTGTCCAGACATGCAGATTTTCCAGTTTTCTTGCTGACACCAGCCATGGAAAAAATTAATTCTGTGGGTTGGCTAAAATCTTTCTTTTGACACAAAAATTTGGTGTCATTTACTTCATTTTTCAGGGCTTGTGTTTTCTTTTGTGCTTTTAAAAATATCGTGTTTCACAATGGAACATTATTTCAAGTGAAAAAGTGCAATGTTTTGCCTAGAAACTGTGGAACTAAAACATTTAGATTGAAAGGGAAAAATACCCAGTCCATTATTTAAGCCAAAACTATTTGTCAAACTTGACATGCATTTGCAAATGGCTTCAGTTGCCCTGAAAATTGAGGAAAATTGAATTTTTTTCCCTGCCGATAGCTATTTGCAGGGAGAGGAGAGTGAAAAAGGGTGAAATAGTCTATTTCTGCTCTGGAGTTCATTTGTTGCTGAAGCTCTGTAGCTTAGCTGGGGTCAGAAGAGTTCCTCTTCACCATCGTGGGCTGTGCGAATGACAAGGCTGGACAATCGTGCTGAAGGTGAGGGGTGGCAGATGCATCTCTCCAGTGTGGTTCCTTGCAACGGCATGGAGAAGAGTCTGCAACCTCTTTCAAAAATATGAGATTGGGATTGTACATGGAGATCAAGGAGGAGGGTTTCTGGGGGCCACAGTTGGCTGGAAATGACCTTTCATCACTCGGCAAGGGAACTGTCAGCTTCCCCTATGTTGAGCACTTGCCCCTGTGCCGTTGTGTGGCACTTTAACATTAAACATGCTGCGAATCTCAGCAGCTCTTGGCAGGGAGGTAAACATCATCCTCTTTTCAGAGGTGGGAGAACAGATAGCAAGCAAAACTGTGCTGTTTCCAAGCAGGACGGCTCATGGGGGCTCCTCTCAGCACAGCCCGGCCTGGGAAGGCACCACAGGCCCCGTGTGTTGTGCACTGCGCTAGCCAAAGGGGCTCTTGTTAAGAGAAACAGCATTGAGGCGTGAAGCCTGCTGCGTGATATAGCAAGGAATCCTTGCAGCCCAATATACCAAGACAGCCGTGGGGGGACGTTTATCTTTATAGAAGGGTCTTCACTGCTCAGCCAACATTTCTGCTGTCTAGTCTGCTTCTGCACTTTTAATTAAGCTCCTTATTAAAGCAATTAATTCTCCAAACACAAAATTGTAGTGAGTGAGACTTATTCCCAAGCAAAGGTTGTTTAGTAGAGTGTGGTAAATGAATCGCAGAGGACTATATTTTAATCCCAGTCCCCACGGGTAAACATCTTTGTAAGAAAGACTTCCCGTTTTGCTGGGCTTGGTGAAGGACAAGAATGTAGTGAACTGCAGAGACCCTTCTCCTTCCCTGAGAGAAGGGCTGCTCTGCTGCCTCATAACTAGTGACACAGAATGAGCATCCTCATATTTTGTAAGTGCTGCGTACATTGATCTTCACTAATGAGCATGAGATTTGGGGCTTCAAGGCTTCAAGGCCTTAGCACTGCTATTTTATACCAGTAAAAGAGCCACACAAAATGTGTGTCGAGAAGATGGAAGGCCCTTGCTGCTTCCAAAAGCCAACCTTTCCTCTCCACGCTTTTCACACTCTGGACTGCCAGCTCTATTAGGCCTCGCTCTGGCCATGACTTGCAAGAACAGAGCTTCTTATTTTGGTATTTTGATGTGGTAACCTTTTCCCTATAAATCTACTGCTCCTAAAGGCAAGCTGCAATAAGTCCTACATCTAATTTTGGTCTCCTCACAAAGAAAAAGTTTAGGGAAGAAATAGTGAGGCAAGAAGGATGAGAAGCAGTTGAGACCTCAGGCTTGCTTGTAAAGCCATCTAACATAAGCAGGACATTCTGTTTTACTCTGACTGCCTTCTCCCATCCCTGCTGGAGAGCCAGCAGCAGGCAGTGATTTACCTGAGGAACTTCAAATGACAAGAAACCACCAAGCAATTGTCAGGCAATTTTCCTCTGTTTGCCACCCAACACATCACAAATATTTCTCCTTGCCCTTTTCTATGTACAGCCATTGCTGTGGGGCCTGTGGGGTCTCTGCAGAGTGAAGGCTGTGGGCATCTGCCCTCTGGCACACACCAGGCCCACACAGTCCCTGCCACAGAGAACAAACACTACTAAATTGCAGGACTGGAGAAGATAAATACATATAGTCAAAGAGCAGATGTTTGTTTTTAAGACTCACCCACTTGATCAGCTTAGGCTTTCATTCTCTTCATTAAGTATCTCCTCTTCCTCCCTGCTCCAGACATGCTGGGTTGGACAGGATGCCTTCCCACCAAAACACATACCATCTCAGCAATCAGGGATCCTACTGTCAAAGCAAAGGGAGGAAGAGTCACAGCTCCAGCTAGCTAACCCCTACTCTGACCCCTTTCCTGACTCCACCATGATGGAGTCAGCCGTCTCTGTGGGGAAATAGCCCTTTGCCACCCACCTCATGTGCCCCTTTCCCAGGGGGATGCTCCCCACTCTGATGTGGCAGAAGGTAACCCCTGAACCACCGTGGGGCAGGCCACTGGCATGTCTAGGCCTGAGTTGCCTATTTGTATCTTGAAGCTTCTTCCCTATTTCAGCTCCAGTTCAGTTAGGAGGCTATTAGAGCAGGAGCAGAGAGCATTTTTTGGAAAAGACTACCTGGAATATAACTCCACCCATGGCATTCACGCAAAAGGACTTAGGAATTGTTTTGCCCTACCTAGGTAGACTCGAGTGGTCAGTATTTCATGCAAGCTGCTTTATTTGCAGAGAAAACCAGAGTGCTGCCTTGATCCAACCCCGCAGCACTGTGTAAAGCCCCAGTGCAGCTTAGGCCAGTCAGCAGGTCCTGTGTCCCAGGAAATGGCAAAAAAATACAATTACAATACATTATCTATTTTTATGGCTATGGTGCAAGAAAAAAGCAGTCTGTAGCTAGGCCATGCAGGTGTCCTCCAGCACCCTTCCCTGGACTCTCACCTCGGACATCAGCTGCTGGCAGGCACCAATAGGAACTAATCCATGAAGAGGTCACCTGCTGCCAATGGTATTGCTGCTTTCAGCCTGCAGAGAAAAACAAACAAACAAAAAAAAACCACACAGCAGATCTGCTTCTTCCTCCAGTCACACACTTCAGGCTTTTTGGGGTAACAGGAGAGGGGCATGTCTCTGTGGAACTGTACAGGACTGCCTGTTAGGCAGCTGCAGCTCAGCAAGATGCTGGCTAGAGCATAACAACATGAAGGATTTGCACAGCCTTAAAAACATGTGTTGAAACTTGTCCAATCTGCAGCTCATTGGATCAACTTGTCACACACTGGTATCGTTCTCCAGCCAGTACAAGTAGAAGCTGGAGTGTGATGCCCAGCCCTGGAGCCCTAGCAGACCCTCAGAGCAGTGATGCTGATGTGACACAAGCCAGCTCACAGGCAGAGGCATGAGTGAACCTTCCTCCTTGCATCTGAATAGAATTGATGGGGTGGCCAGAGTCTCACCGAGACACCAGTGGTGCAACGCCAGCTGCTCAGAGCTGCAACGGGGACAACGCCACGCTCCTCTCCACAGCTGAAATCAAGGGCACCAGATGGCTCAGGGAGCACAGCCACCAGCTCACAGCATCTGCCCTGGCCCAACAACACACTTTCTAGGAACTGATTTGAGTCATGGTGCATCCGCTGCTTATTTTTAACGTCTGCCCTGTATCAGGTGTCTAGCACAGAGGGATGGAGTGCGCCCGGGGGGAGCTCACATGTTGATGGCGCTCTGGAGCAGAGCTCTGTTTTGACATGTACAGGCCCATTTCTCCCAGGGGAGCAGGAGCACACATGCTTCATGGGGCTAGCACAGAGGAGCCTAGCCCCTGCCAGTGCTGTGTGCTCTACGTGCAGGAAAAAGGCTTTACTCTCCTCCACACCTGCAGATACTGCCTTCACTAAACTTGCAGATGGAGTGAGATAAAACCTGCCTAAAATGTCCCTGAACCAAACACAGTTAAACCCAAGAGACTGGAAAAAATGTGCAAGAGTCATGGCTGCAGCTCTCCATATATGGCTCTTGTCAAATTCAGATCTCTTACATGTCCTCAGACTTCTCTTTTTCATGGTACCAAATAGAGGAAGCTCTAACAAATGCTTTGCAAATGTTTAATTTTCCCACTGCTGACTCTGACACATTAAAAAACATTTTTCCACAGAAGTTTCAGTGACCTCTTAGTGACAGAGGTGACCTGCCTTTCCCAATGCCCCAGAAACCCTGAATCTAACCTGAACAGGCCTGTCATGGGCCGTCCACTTGCACAGATTGCAAAGGAAGGGCACTAAGCCTGCTGAGCCACCAGGGCAAACATGCAGCGCTTGCTGCAGTGTAGCCTTGAGAGGAAAGCTGGCAGCTGTCACAGCTCCTGGCTTGGCGTCAGTCCAGAGGCCTCTCTGATTTTGGTGGAATTATGGAGGTTTATACCAGACAAGGCACTGCACTGTTGGATCCAGCAGTACTGAGGAATTGATCAACTCACAGGATAACGCCCTCTAAGACATGTTGCCTTTCTTTCACTGCCGTATGGACAACTCCTCATCTGTCAGGAAGGGAGGAAAACCATGAGAACATTTAGGGATTTCATCCAGGCGCTGTCTTACAATGAACAGCTGGTCTGCTCTCCCCCAGCAGCAAAAACACAGTGGGCTGGGTGTGGGAATGATAGGATGCTGCATAAGTCAAGTGTTGACCACTTCTCATCCTTGGTAACTTGGGTGGAGAAGGAGAGTGCTCTTCCAGATGCTGCTGTGCTCCCAGAGCTGGAGGCAGATGGGCTGGTTTTGCTTGTGCTCTCCAAGGAGCACTGTTCCTGGTGTATCTCAGCATGTGGTGTCACATTAGCAGCAAGCCACCCTGCTGCCTCCTCTGCCTCTGCACTGACAAGTCTCACAGACAGGCAGGCAGCTGTTGTGAGAGTATTAGCAGTGATGCAGGTCAAGACATTTAACGGGAAAGTGAGCTGCTAAAATGAGCAGGCATGCTTTCTAGGGTGTTAGCTCCTGTGAAAAAAAAAAAAAAAAAAGCAAGGGAAGAGCCGTGCTTGTGGGGCCAAGTCTTCCTGCAAGGCTGTGGACCACCAGTTCCACCTGCAACAAGAAGAGGCAGAGGTGCCTCACTCAGCACCTCTGCAGAAGCTGATTTCATGGGCAAGACCCAGTAACTCACATGCCTTCTACAACAACAAACTGCATAGAGAATGGGGGGAGGAAATATGGCCATCTTTTTTTCCTCAATTTGTCTTTCTTCAGAGGAGGATCTAGCCAGCCCACTGCCTCCTTTCACTGCAGAAGAGATGGAGCAGACAGTAGCTCTTCATGTCATTCCTAAATGCTTTACTAGCTATAACTCGGAAATAAAAGAATCACTATTTCAGGAGGTAAGACAATACCAAGGCATTCATCTTTCATCAGTCTCTGATCTCCCATGACTCTAATTGACCTCAGCAGAAAGCACAGATGTGCCACACTTTAAGAAGAAAGAAAAATCATGCCTCAGTGTTATCTCAGATATTCCCAAGAGAGTTAACAGGCAGAAAAATTTGGTTGCTCATATTTACCCACAGGAGGCTTGTGTCTGCAAAAACATATCTATCAGTTTTCTGGCTGATACCAAATGCATCCTCTTTGAAGTGTGTTTTTGGGTCAACTCACGCCAACGTGCTCCAGGTCCTGTTTTATTCTGTGATGCGCTTCTGAAGGCAGCTCTCTCTGGGGCTCTCACATCGGCAAGACTCCAGAAGGTTGATCTCCACCTGTATTCCGCGCCTTCCCAGGGGAACAGCTCCAGAAAACAGCCCAGCTTGGCTGTTACCCTTCACAAGGCTGGGCCCTGCAGCGGGACAGGATGGGTACAGGTGTGCTCTCTGGAGCCACTGGGAATGGAAACGCTTGGTGTCTCCTGTGCTTGGAGCTTCCCTGGGTTTTCCCTGGTTGCCACTGTATAGGTGCTATAGCAATACCTCTTGGCTTCCAGCTCTTCCTTATTTCTTCTTGTTGCCCTAAGACTTTTCCTCCCAGCTACAGAAGTTCACAAGCACTCTAGCTTTGAGCAACGTCAGCTGAATAGTGAGGAGATTTTCTTTATAAAGATGCTGTTTTCGTCTCTCTGTTAATGGCCTCTAGGAGCTCCCAGAATCAATTGTCTGAGAGTGTGTTTTATAGGTACATGTGACATTACAATGAGGCAATATGCTAATACACTCTAAACAAGAGAAAAAGAAACACCAGTTCAGTCTGCAGGGAAGACAACAGCTTCCAAAAGGCAGCAGCCCAATTAAAAGAACCAGTTCTGTACACACAGGAAAGGGAAGCTTTGGTCCTAGCTGGGTGCTACCACACTAGGAAGAAGCCAAGTTTGATGAGCTTTTCAAGACAAACGTGGCCTTCCCTGAATCAGAGGGTGATTTGCACAAGAAGCCGTGGAGAAAACAGGGGAAACACAAACCCTCCTGGCAAGTTGCTTGGTCTCCCTCTTCTACCCTAGCTTTGGGTACTGGAGTGAGATACATGGTAACCCCACATCGACAACATAGCTTAAACACCACAGGTTCAGGCCCTCCAAAATATGTGCATCTCCTTCTGCAATGTTTGTGCCACAACCCAGGGTGAACAGGCTCTTAACCAATGTCTAAGGCTAGACAAATTCCTCGCATGCCATGCTGTACTCAAGCTCAACCCAACACGAGCAGGAACCCCAGCACGAGCAGGGACCAAGTCATCTCTCAGTAGGTCCATGAATCCTCACGCCGTCCTCACACCATTTCAGACTGGAAGAGAGGAATGTTTATTCCCTGCACCTCAGAAATGCAGCACCAAAGTGGGGGGTAGATGTGTCTGGAAGGGAGAGGGGGATTGAAATCAGAGGCAACAGATTTCAGGACTGTTTTTGGGTCAGAACACTGTTGGGGGAAGGAAGGTTGTAGGTGGATATTCCTCCTAACATAATATATTGGCTGTACACAAGCATAACAAACAAGCCTTAATTTGTGTGTCAATGCATTTTCAAACAGAAAACCCTTGGGTTACATACATGGAGACATGACAAATTCCCCTCTGGTTTCAAGAAATTCAAAGGTTGAAATCAAACCTGTATGTTTTAGGGAATACTGAGAGGAACATGTCAGATTTTCAATCACTGCTTACATCTTGTTTATAGTTCCAGCCCTGGGAAGCTGAAAGCAGCAAACAGTGTCCTCACTGAGAAGCCTTTCTTCCCTCACATCTTCATTCATTAAGCAAGCTGTCGACAAAAGTCTGTAGTACAGAGCCCTAGTGTAGAAGTGGGCTTGGGAGACTGCTTTATTTTTAGAAAGAAAAGCCTCAAAACTACTATATTTCTCCAAAGAATTAACTCTAGAACTGTTACTAGTAAAAGCTGCCTTGAAATAAAACTGCTTTTAATGATGGTGTTTAGGGACAGTTCCAAGAGCCCAATATTGTGCTATTTTAATAGAGCAGGGGATGCTTTGGGGGAAGGAACCCAGGGCCTACACAGGACCATGGGGCAGGCAACACAGGTTGCCTTAGCTTGCCACTCACAGCCCAGAGCAAACTGCAGATGCCTTTACTTGCAGAAACCAGCATCACTCCCCCAGCTTTACATAATGCACTGAGATCTCAGATTCCTAAGTGGTTTGCAGTGCACAGTCCTTTTTGCTCAGTAACTCTCTCATTATAGGCCAATTTCAACTTATAAATTCATTTATAAGCCAGTCCATTTACGCAGACCATGTTGCTGGAGGCAAACTTCTGCCTCTTCTTCTTCTCCTCCCTCCTCCACTGGAGTCCCTGATAGGGACATGCGGCCCCAGGGATGACCCTGTGTAGCGTTTGGATAGAGGCAGCGGCTGGGCACTTAATCAAAGAGCTGTGAACAAAATTAGAAAGGGGCAGATAAGAACCATGTAGCAGTAATCCCACATTCCCCACCACTTAGAGCACACAGCAAAAGCCATCAGTGAGCCAGGCAGCAGGGACAGGAGCAGCCACCTCCAGGAAAAGGGAACATAAGGAAAACAGGGCGGCAAAGAAAGCGGCTTTGCCAGGTCCAAGAAAAGGAATGCCCCCATCTCCCCAGAGGGAAGGGGCTGTGCATGGCCAAGATCTGCAACCCAGTGAACAACCTGATGGGGCACAGATTTGGTCCCAGGATGTGGCTGAGCAAGGGGTGGCCCTGGGTCTGTATAGCTGGGCCATCAGTCACATCATCCATCACACGACCACGAGCTGAAGCCAAGGAGAGGAGATCCATGCCTCCCACAGCATGGCAGGGACGTGGCCAAGGCAGGACACTGTGTGCAGAGCAGCACCAGACTCACTGCTGCCTTTCAGTGTCTGGCCAGGGGCCAGGACAGTCCCCAGTCTGCTGTCCTGGGGCAAGGCAGCCTCCCCAAAACAGCTTTCTTTTCCGAGAAAACCCAGCAGATGGTGCCAGACTGTCATAAACTCTGTGGGAGCTGGAACCCAGGTTGAAAGCGTCCAGGCCAGCGGCCCCAGGAGCTGCTGCCCATTTCTCTCCCTTCCTTGCTTGCAGCAGGGCTGGGGGCTGCAGCCAGGTCTGTGAGATCTTGGGAGGCCCTGCATTTAATAACTATTAAAGCCACAGGAGCAGCGAGAAGCTCAGCACCCGCGTCCTTCTATTTAGCCAATGTTTCTTGGCCAGCACCAAATTGTTTCCAACATTATACTTTCCAGCATAATGTTTGGTCCTCCAAGTGACCAAAGCAAAGGAGTCTCTCCCCCCACACCCACCGCCTCTTGGCTAGCTTTGCTCTGTGTGATTTATCTGTACCTTCAGTGTAAATTTTTCCTTTGCACCATTTCATCCTATTATTCCAGAATAAATCAGGATCATTTCCATATCGAATGCCAGCAGAAGAGCACCAGCAGGAGGGAGGAAAGGGTTCAACACTGGCAGCAGTTCAGTGAGTGCACTTTCTCCTGTACTCAGTCAGAGGGAGAACAGGCCCTTCACAACAATTATGGGGCTCCCTATGTTCTCCACAAACACCCACATCACCCCACACCACCTTATCACAGAGAAACACGGCAGAACAACAAGTGCAGCAGAGACATATGCATACCTGGTCACCGATCTTTATTGAAGCAATTCACCAAAGACATGTGGAGGCAATAGGTAGGTGCTCGCCCGTGTGCCAGAAGGATGGTGCTGAGGTCTGAGCATGGGGAAAAGGGCTAGCAGGCCTGCAGTTTGGCAGTGCCTGTGCTCACCAGCAGTGTAGTTGAGGTCTTGAAATCATATTTCCAGTGCTGCAATAAGAACACACTTTGAGTGCAGCACTTACCAACCCTCCCTCAGGAGGGGAGCATCACGAGTAAACTGAAGGGCTAGAAGACTCCTTATTGGCCCCCTGTCACCTCTGTCAGTTGCAGCTCCCCTGCGTCTCACCAGCTTGAGGGCTTCTGCAGCAACCCCTTGCCTGGTGGTGCTCTCCCAAACCCCTGAGCAGGAGGCAAGTGCTGGCTGTGAGTGTACAAGGGAGGAAGAGATTTCAAAAAGGAAGATTAAGGATGAGGTAAGAGGGTGATGAAAATGTAGCATGTATTGCCTCTGGGCTGCCTGAAAAAACACAGCAGCATTTCAGCAAAAGACAGCAGTCTACTTGACCTGGACTTCATAAATAGAAATATATTGATGCATGGCCCCATGACAAGGGGTCCTTCCCGCATCAAGGGTCACTCCATGCCACACAACAAGCACCATGCACTTCACACCAAGCCAAAGGTTTTCAACCATTTGTGTTTTGTGAGGCCCTAACTGTTTTCCAGGAGAAGGAACATGCGCTTGTGTAGTGGAGCCTGCCAGCAGACAGCATGCTTGTTTATATCAAAACCTAGGGAATAGGCTAGGCATGCCCAGAACTTTCATTCAGGACTGAAAATACTGACCTAGAAGCAGCCACACAAGCTTTGGTGCTCCTGACTGGTGGTGATTGGGTCAGGGCGAAGCACAAATCAGCTGTTAAACTGCAGGCCAGATTCCATGCATTTCTAATGTACACCCAACACCGCTGAGATCGCGCACGTGTTATTTGGAACTATGACATGACTGTTCCCAGTGCACTATGGCAAATCTGAGCTGGGAAGACTTGGGTGAGAAGAGCAGCTCTGGAGAGACGATTTATTGCTTGAGACTGAACATAGGAGGTACACATTTAGCTCCACAGTCTTGTTCCTCCCCTACTCACAAGCAAGTACGCCTGCCTTTCACCACATCTAGATGCTAGGCATTGCATCAAAAAATCCTGACCTTTGTGCTGAAGGATCTCAGGAGGTCCCTTCAGACTGGCAGGTAGGCGTTTGCACCAGCAGCACGCCACAGCCTAACCATTTGACCCAGCACTCAGGTTACCCAGGCAGTGCACAGCCCCGATGCTAACGCTATGTACGGTGAGCAGGTCCACTCTGTGTCCCACACGTATTCCCAGCGCAGTGTCAGCCCTACCTGCCTTGCCAGCTTTGCTCTCCTGGTCTACAAAACCCTTGAGCTACATCCTCAAGGTGTTCTTGTCTCGCCTCTGCCTGGCAGCCCGTGGGCACAAACACACCTAACCCTTTCCTGCTATTCTGGCAATTGCAGGCAATTCAGCCTCACTTTATAAATGCCCATGTCTCTCTCCTTACATCAGCTCAGCAGTCTGGCTGCAGGGACTTTCTGCCTCCACAACAGGGGTTTCTTCTTCCCCTTGAGCAGTTCCCAGCTGACACATCTAATCAAGCACTCTGTTGTGGACGCCTCCTTCCTGCACCGCTCCTTGCGGCCTGCACACGGGTGTGCGCACACATCAGCGTCGTCAGCGCGCTCGCCAGCATCAGTCTGGCAGTGCTGCCTGCCGGGGCACGAGCAGTGCCCCGGCGCCGCCGCGAGGTGTTAGCCGTCACCCTGCCGCTGCTCGCCAAGCCGACCGGAGACATATGGTGCTGCCTGCCAGGTGCCTGGAGCGTGACAGCAAGCCCCGGCCAATGCGCTGCTGTGCTCCAAGCGCCATGTCTGGGACAGCTCGCCAAGGCCCTCCAGCACAGACACGTCTCTGCTCCATGCTTTCACGTGCCCTGAGAGCTTCACATCAAGCAGCTGTTTTTCCGCTACCATCCCAAGTGCACATTTGCTCCTCCTCAGTACCTTGCAGCTAAGTTCCTCCAAAGCACCTCACAAACTTTAATGGATGAAGCCTCATTCCAGACCCACATTTAACTCTGGCCCTATTTCCTAAGGATATAGGCCAAAGAGATCATCCTGCTCTCTCTCGGGGCGTGTGCTCACTGCCCTCCCCTGCAAGTTCATTGAGAGGGTGGAGGTCTCGGGTATATTATGATCTCCAAGAGTTATACCCTACATTTTCACAAATATGGGTGTGTGGGTAGAGGATTGAAACCCTGTCAGTACCTTGGCCTGAGCTCAACTGCCATCAGGCAGTTATAACCATCTGGGGCACCGTTAGGTATGTCCTCCCCGTGGGGTCATTTTTAATCAGAGCTTTCAGCTCGCTGGCTCATCGCTGCTAGCCTGTGTGTGGATCATTGCCATGAGGAAGGCCGTCACACACACACCCTGGCGGCTGCTTTAGAGAGAGAGAAAATGAGTGGGATATGCTGGAGTTCGAGCATCACATCAAGCAGAGAAAACAGGAACAGAAAAAATCGAGGACACCATTGTAATTTCGTATACTTAGCTCCCAGATAACTCCCTCTCTTGGCATTTACCTTTCAGTTTCCAGGTCTTCCTCAGTTTTATTCGGAGAGAGAGGTTTCACTGCAGGCTGCACTTCCTGAGGTGAGACACCTGAAATGCCCATCCAGGCCAGACTCAGTTTCCAGGTCTTCCTCAGTTTTATTTGGAGAGAGAGATTTCACTGCAGGCTGCACTTCCCGAGGTGAGACACCTGAGAAATGCCCATCCAGGCCAGACCGACGCGGGCACTGAGCTCTGTCTTCGACTGTGGTAGGGGCGCATGTAGAGCTGACCACTTTCTGTGGGCCTGTTGTTCCCCTCACCTTCCTACAGCACGCATAACTATTGAGATAAGCCTGTTAGAAGAGGGCACTGCCCTCTTCCTATTTCTGTGCATATCCCATGCATGAGCCTGTTGGACAAAAATCTCTGCAACCCCTTTTTGAGCTTTCTGGCACTGCCTGCCTTCACAGCGGGCAGTGAGGTCCAGGCATTCACAACCTGCTGTGTACAGAAGTGCTTCCTCTTATAGCTTTTTCTAAGCAGATCTCCTCTCAGTCTCAGTGAGCATTCCCCAGTTTCTGAACAACAACTGGAAGTAACAACAATTTGGTATTCACAGCTTTCTTGATTTTGTAAACCTTGTTATCCCTTCCCCCCCTACACACACCTTCTCCTCTTCAAAACCTTAATTCTTTTTAGCCTGTTTTTATACCCTCAGACATAAAAGGACGCAGTTTGGGCTGGGAGAGCCCAACTTGTATCCCTAAAAGATCCAGCACAAGCACATCTAATGATACCTACCTTGACATTGAGGCAATTGCCTGGGCTGAAGCCATAGTCACATCTAAGGAGCAGGTGTAGGAACAGCTCCACCAGAAGGCCAGCCTTTAAAAGAAGCAGAGGAAAGCCATTCTGAAAATGGTGCAGGATTAAAAGTGCCACACAAAGAGCCTGTGCTGGTACAGTGTGGTTTCTGCTGTTTGAAGTTTGCATAGAGGTTTCACATTACACCACAGGATCCTTCATTGTGTAGAGCCTGATATTAGCAGAATGACAGTACTGAGCATCAGTGTACATGTAACAAGTGCTGGAGATATTATCTGTATTTCCAGATAGGTTACATGAGGAAGCTGTGATACTCCAAGCTGGATAGACTGCTACATCAGTGACAAGCAAGAACATTTTTCAGTGGCTCATTGACACAGAAAAGTAAGCCGAAGGCCCACAAGACAGACAGCACAAACATACCTCAGTGAAACTATGTATATATGGTGGATCTCCTTGCCACCAGCAAGGAGAGACCACCCAGTGCGATCTCAGGCAGGAGATACCCCTGGAGAAGTCACAAGCTCTGGAGCAGCATCTCCTTCCCTCAGCCCCCTGCCATGGTGGGCTCACACTCAGCCAGCTTGGCACCCTTGCCAGGTGCCCTTGTGACATTAACTTTCTTCTCCAACAGTGAAAAAGCTAGATCTTGACTCAGACACCTTTGAAAGCAGAATAAGACCAGAAGCAAGTCCCCAGTGTTAGGAGCAAGGCTGGGTACAGAGCCCCTACTCTCTGGCCAGCTTGCCTTCACTCTCACCAAGGGGCAGCACTTCCCTTCCTCTTCCTTCCCCCATTACAACAAGCGACTCCAGGCTATTCCCTTGCTAGCTCTGCTTCCCAGCACTCCTCATTGAGCCATTGCAGTCCTTTCAGCATGACAACTGTCTGTCAGAGCAGTCAGCATCAGGCTAAAAGAAAAATTCTTCCAAAGTTGCCTTGGTGTCCCTGTCACAGAAGGGACTGGTCTCTGCCCTCTTGCTCTCTGCCCGTGAGGAACACAGTGCCCAGACAGTGAAAGGTTTTAAAATACTCCTTGGCTACTGTAAACACTTGTAGCCCTAATGACAGCCAGGAAAAAAAAATCTCTTAGAGCAATGACAAATCTACCTAAAAAGCAGTTTCACAGTGCGCCAGACTCTACATTAACCGTCGCTAAGAATTCCAGCTCAGGTATGTTAAACCCTTGCCTCATCCTTGCTATGGACATACCCTGGAGAGAAGCAGTTTGAGAAACCCTTAGAAATGCCAAGCAAGTCTCGCAGCCAGGTCCTGCTCCATGGGCCCTCAGCAGCCAAGACCCAGCTCTGAGGCACAAACCTCACCACCTGGGCTGCGGCTCCGGATCCCTCAGCTCGGCGGCAGTACTCGAATCAGCAACCTCTCTTGATGCCAAGCTGCTAGAGCAGAACAGAGGCGCACGGACATACACAAGCTGTCAGCCAGCGTTATGCTTGCAATGATCAACTACCAATATTCTGCTCTGGAGGAAGCCCAGGCTCCTCTAAGCTTTCAGGCAAAGGGCACAGGCAAGTTAATGCACTGCTGAGTATCTCAGCACAGCTGGCCTAGCTAATGGCAGCTGAAAGGGAGAGACTTTTTATATCAATGCACACCAGTCCCCATTGACAACCTTTAGGAAAAACAGTCCCTTCTCCCCACTTCAAAAGTGGTTTGAATCCCAAAGCCATGGAAATTTGCAAAGCAAATCAGCCTGTGTGCTTCTACCTGCCTCTGCACCACGCAGCTGACAGCCAGCCATATATCAGGTTGGCAGAGGTGGCAAAACTGACTTCTTTATCTGCTTTTCAAACAGCTCACCATTTACTCTCCCTTTCCTCCAGAACTTGGGTTGCCTTCAAATAATGAGTCCATAACCTCAGCCAAAGTGAGAAACCTAGGAGCAACAGAAAAACAGGAGCCAGACCAGAAGCATGAAACCTATTTTGCTTTGTCCATATACAGAATAAACTATAGCCCAAGAGTCCCCACTGAAGCCCAGGAGCGTTGCTGAACATCCTGAGGGAGAGAGAAACATTCACTCATATGGGGATGCCACAGAGGAGGTGGTGGGAATCAGGTGGAAAAAACATTTTTCAAGGCCTTGACAATGACACAGAACACTCCCACAGCAAGGGGCAAAAGTACTCCCACTAGGAATTTATGGGAGAACATGACTGCATATTTTACAGTATATTCCTATGGCCTCATCGGTCAATAATCTGCATTTAACTAAGTCCCTTCAGTGCGTGATGGGCCATAACGCTTGCAAAGCAGCTGCTACATGCTGAAATAATAATCAAGGAAGCAGAGAGCAGAGCTGATAATTGACTCTGCTAATGGGTAAGTCGGGAGTTTGAGTTATTCATCAGATGCGCTTCAGTGGCTCAGCAAGAGCCCAGTCCTCTGTGCCTGGAAGTTATTGACTTTGCTGTTACCAAGAAGGGGATCCTCCCTCCTACGTGCTTCCTTTTCAGATATTTACTTATACTGGATTTCTTTCAGTCTTTCCCATGGGACTGGACAAAAATAGCCCCCAAGACTGCCAGCAAAGCAGCTTTGTCCCTGCTTGCAGCCTATCTGCTTCCACCCGCCCAGATCTGCAGCATCAGGGACAGAAACATGTCACGCCAAGGAAATGACTGCTTTCACTCATCAGTATCTCTTCCTGGACCTATATCCTAGTTATTCCTTCCCATTAATCTCTTTTTATTTCAGCTTTCAAGTGAAGGCATCACTTCCATTTTCTGATCTTCCATCAATCTCTTCTCTTCCTCCTCAAGTAACCTAAACTATGATGGAGCTTCTGCAAATTTCTCTCTTTTCCAAGAGGTCATCATGGCTGATCAAGGTACTGCACTGGTGCCTTGTCACCCCATGCCACCACTGACCACCGAGTCCTGCCCCTCTTCCTAGCTGATCCAAAGCAATACGCCACCATTGCTGAACCATTAGGTGTACAGCTGTAGCTGTCTCTTGAACATGGCCTTGCAAAATACAGTGTCAGAGAGTCCTCCTTTTCTTTACAGCTGATTTGTTGGTTTGTTCTAAGAATTGCAAGAGCTGAATAGGTTCCTTAAATTGAAGAGTTGATGCAGTTTCCTGCACACATCTTAGAAGCCATACCCACAGAAACCTCACAATTGATTCTCCTAATTTGCTAGGTATTGAATACATTTGCATGCATGTGAAACAGGTCTGTAATTCTCTAGACTCTCCCCAAAGCCTTTAAAAATGTGATTACAACATTTTATATCCTTATCACATAGGATATAAAAAAAAAAAAAGAGAGAGAAGGAATATTTCTTTTAGAGATGCTCTTATATTTCCTGAGAACTCTTGGCTGTGCACCTTCTGGGCCCGGCTGCTTGCTGATATTTAAACAATTTATCTATTTCAGCTCCTCCTCTCTCAGTCTGTGATGTTATCTCATCTTCTTTGCAAAAAAGAGAGCAAGGTCAATGTCCTTTACTAATGTGAAGAAATTTTCCAGCCCTTTGAGAACATCTTTCGTTTCCTTAATTGCTCTCTTTTAAGTACAGGTGGTTCTAAAGATTCTCAAATATTTAAGAGGATTTCCTGCACTGAGTTACTTTGGAAATCTTATACCATTTACATACAATTTATACTCTATATAAATCATATATCATCATAAACAATTTATATACCAGGCTTTTAAACATACAGGCTGTAGAAATGTCTGTTTTTTCACTATCTAGTGAAAAGCTTAGTTTGGGTTGTCTAAAAATATTTGCAAAGTGACTTAAGCAAGTACTGTTACCAGAGTCTTTAATAATCCAGGGGAGAAAGGTAAAAGAAGAGTCAGTGGCTGAGTTAGAGTCAGACAAGCTCTTGGGAAATAAGCCACATGCTTTTAACTGGAAGGATAAATAGCCACAGTAGTTTGCTCCAAGTGAAGGGCTAGCATCTCTATATTGCCTTGTCATAATCACAGCAGCTTTTTTCAAATTTAAAACAGGATGACAGGGTGAGAAGCTCTGGTTCAGGTCAGCTAAAACGATCTGGCAGCCTGTCCAAATCCAAATCCCAAACACGACATCCCCTGGCATACAGCACCTCACTGGGCCCTAGCTCCTTCCGGGGCAGCTGGCCTCTGCCAGGGCTGGCTGTGCAGCAGGACTAACAGTGCGATTAGCAGCCGCCCGCCCGCAGTGAGCCCCTGAGGTGGCTCCAGGCCAGCTTGGCGAGCAGGTGTGCACATGCAGCAAAGAGCAGGTCCCTCTACACACGTAGGCAGGCTGCATGCTATGATGGTAGAGTAAAAACAGACGGTTTTTACTTTCCTGCATAGAGTAAACTTTTTACTGCAGTAATCCTCCCTCTCACTGCTAGAATCACATGTATCCAGCACGATCACAACAAAAAAGGGGTTACACTGCCGAGAAGTCCTCCCCACTGCTCACCAGGAGCTACACCCCATCCTGTTCATGAAAGGTAAGTCCGTGTTGCTGTTCAGCAGCTCTGTGACCATAACAGAGGGGCACAAGCCACCATGTAATTTGCAAAAGCTTTAAAGATGTGACTGAGGCACTGTCACTGTCTCCAGGAACCGCAATAGCAGCCCTGACACATCTGTCACGTAGTGGCTAGAAGTGGCGTTACCAGCAAGCCTGACGTAGTGGCAGAGCATGCGACGGCGCCGTGTGGAAGTGGTTAGCTGTGCTGTGCGTCACTTTCCAGCAGGCACATGCCTGCACGGCTGCAAACGCTGGCCCGTTTGGCCATGAGCGAGCAAGCCTATTGGGAAAGTGGATCGCCTAAGAAACATCACCTGTCTTTACCAGTGCTGAAACGCATATACAGTTAGAGGTATCAAGTGTTACTCCAGAGAGCTCAGGAGCTCTGGAGGTCACAGTCACCACCGTGAAGTTACCACATCCTTTTGCAATGATCAACAATGAGAGCCAGGAGCTTCACTGTAGGAGAGTGTCTGCAGCATATCCATCCTGACCTAGTTTCACCTTCACTAAGCTCACAAGCTAAATAGATGCTTTTCCAGGCCCGGGCAGAGCCCAAAGTCATTAATAATAATCTCTGTAGTTATCGCTTAGGAGGCTGGAAGTAATACCACTCTTCAGCTATGACTCAACTTCAGTCCACTGAGACATGGCAGCATCCTGCCAGTAATTGTGCTGGATTTGACCACCAAACTAAAACCCCAAGGCAGTTTGTTCCAGATGTGTCGTGGCTTAGTGATTCTTAACACTTTGAATCAACAAGTTCTGATATTACTTTGAATTTCACCCTACAGCCTTATCATCTATCTCTTACACAAAAATACCACAAAGAGTCTTGAATTCTTGGATGATTTGCAAAGTGGCTACAATTTTGGAGCCACTGTCCAGGCTATCCAAGTCACTTTTCTTCAATTCCTCTTGAATAAGACCTGATAATAGAGATTATTATTAAGCAAAGTTTGATTTCAGAGGAAAAGTAGGAGCTCCGTAGCCAGCAGAGTTGATAATGGGCACAGATAACAAGGAAAAACTTCGTGTGTAACTCTGGCCCTCCTCCCCGACCACCATCTTACCTCTCTGTGGGGAGGACTGGACAGGTTAAATGCCCCAAAATCTAGTCAAAAAATCCGTATGTTGCTTTCTTTGGTCAGCAAGTGTCTAATAGTCTCTGCTCCTTATCTGTCTGCAGGAGAAAGAAAAGCTTGCCATCCTACTGCAACCTGCCAGAGCGATCCATATTTCTATGTCTCTGCATGCCTCTCATTTTCTAGGCAGCCATCCTCATTCAATTAATCTACCACTAGATGTTGCTCACTTCGCTAAGTCTGTAGCTTATACAGTTGCTAGATTTTCATTGAGTCTCAAAGTTTTTACCAGGAGTAGCAAGAAATTGAAGAGATGCTTGCAGCTTTGCTACAGCTGACAGAGCTGAGTAGCAGCAAGGAAAACAGGTCTTGTTCAATTCTCTTCTGTGATGCATGAAAAGCTAAGCAATAACCAGCCAGGGAGGGAAGGGATGACTTCATATGGATATTCAGGATGTCAAGGGCCAGCTCTGCAGCTGTAACACATGGAAGATGGGGATTTTGAAAAGAAAAAGGATAACATTTTACAAAAGCAAGCTTCCACATGAGCATCAGGAAAATACTTTCCAAATTCCACTGCCAACTGGACAAAGCCAAACATGCAAGACGTGTAAGCACAGAGCTTGGATTGGTAGCAAATCTGCAGGCTGGAAGCACAGTCAGTCCTGGTGGTTTCCTCCAGTCCAGAATTTGACATTTCCCATGAGAAAGCGGAAGTTGCTACTCGGCAAAGGGGAGACAAGGGCCACATATCTTGATATGTCATGGTTCCTGTTGGGTCAAAGACTTCCCATCTGACACTGCAATTACTTTATCCATCCTCGGTTGCAAACAACCTCCACAATCCCTTTTGGGTGCCAGGCTTCCCTCTCCATAAGTAAATGACAAGGCAGCTGCAGCATGACAGCCAGATGAGCCAAAAAGTACATCCAAGGGAAAAAGCAAATGTTACAGGCCAATTATCCACCTCTTGTGGACTACACACGAGTTCCTCATGTGGCATGGAGGGATCCAAAGAGACCTGTCCCACCTTCAAACTGCAGCCTTCCCTTCAGTTCTTTTCTCCTTGCTCCTCAACTGCTGTATTTCTCCCACAGCAGGAGCAAATACAGTGGAAGAGTTCCCTTGCTATGGCAAAGGACTTAGGCCTTGAGCAGCTCGTGTTCCAAGGCACCGTTCCCCTCTGATCGAGGGATACTGGATCCATTTGTCCTTCGCAGAGACCCCTGCCCCTCACAAGCAGGAAAGCGGGACCGCACAGCTCCTGGACCACAGTTGCCCTCAGCAGAAGCAGCGTGCTCCCTGCTTGCAGGTCCCTTGCTGCTTCTGCTGCTCCAAAAGCAGATTTCTTCCCTTGTTCATTTCCCCATCTGTTCGTGCAAAAGCAGAGAAGAAAAGGGAAGACAAAACTGCTGTTTTGTTGCCCCTAACCAGAACAGAGCGGGGAGGGGGAGAGTGTGTATTCAGAAGTCCAAAGGATTTTAGATATTCCACCCACATACCCCTTATTTTGGCAGGTTATCAGCTTGCCAGTAGATCCGGAGTCCTCTGTGCCATTTATCCTAATCTGTCCTCTTGTGCTGCACAGTAATCACCCTTCGTCATGAGATCACACAGTTTCTACACCCCCCAAAGCACACAAATCACCCGTCCCAATCCCGTCTCAAATACATCACTGCTAATCTATCTATTGTAGGTGAAGAGACAACAAATCACCGGCTGACCAACCAGAGCCAGGAAAGTGCCTCAGAAGGAGTGCTATAAAACACTCTCAACATAAGAAAATACAGATTCCAGCTACAGGGAAACACAGAGTATTTGAAAGCTGGTGCCGGTAGCTATAAGCGTACATATATCTTTTGTCCGTGCAGTCTGTCCTTGTTTGAATTTGGAAATAGCTCCCCTCTCACCCAGCAAAGACCAGGGGTGGGGATTTTGTTCTGAATCACACTGTCTTTCATGCTGCTCAACAGATGAGCAAATGAGATGGAAGTGGAAAGGTCTGACCTACACCTGAACCAACTGCCTTGAAGGTTCAGAATGAGTTTTTGTCCTAATCCATTACTAAATGCTGGAAAGTTCAGAGCACCTTATCAGCCTGAAGACAAAGCAAATGCAAAATGGAGAGAAACACGAATCCCTTTTCTGTGTCAAGAGTGAATTCAATTTTGTAGAGAAACTGCATATGCAATAACTTGGCATCTCATGATCAGTTGGTTCCAGTTTGCTGTTTTCTTTCTCTAATAGGATTTTCCCAGGACTACTTACCTCATCATCATTTAATTGCTGCTAAGCCAGGATTTTTAGGCAATCTGCCCCACTTCCTCAAAACAACTTTGTCTATTACTAACAGGTCTGCATTACCCATATGTCCTCCAGCCTCCACTGCTAACAACAGCCTTAATCTTCTTCCTTAGTATCAGCTATCAAAGTAACACTGTAAGGCAGGAATAGATGCTAAATTTTAAATCATTAGCAGAAAACAGAATCAATTATGAAAAAAATAGCTAAGAATAAGCAATCACATACTGGGTTAAAAATAGATTTTTATTCATTCTTGTGACTTCAATTCTGTATGCAAATTACAGGCTTTGTAAACGCAGAATGGAAATGTGTCTGTCTGGGAAGCTATCAGAGATGTCCCAGCACACGTGGGTGGCATGAAAACATCCTCCCCACTCCCAGCTTGTGCCCACAGCATTGAAGAAGGTGTTCCCAGTATCACAGCTTGTTTCACAGGTCTGAGACTTCTCCAAGGGGAAACCTAACCAGGCTGCCTGGGCAATATGCAGCATTTACTGTCAGTGATGGTTAGCAAGCACCTCTAGATGCCCAGCTTGCCCTCCTCTGTTTCCTGCAGAGCTCCCAGAAGATTCTTCATGACTTCACTAGGTTGCCCTGGAGGTCAGGACCAACCTCCTCAGCCCAGTTCCGTGAGGACAAGGCCCCTGTTGAGTGTCCTGGATTCAACTGGCAGCCCTCTAGGCAGTAGCTGAAGATATCAGTGTTCCTGCAGAAAGGAAGCACTTCCTCGGGCTTCTTGTACTAGAATGTGAGAAAAGACTTTGGGGATCAGAGGCCATGGTTCCTGGCCAGAGGTCAGGAATCTGAGGAGGTAGGGAAGGGGTGATGGTGAACATGGCAACCTTGCAAAAGTACACTTTTCCTCCGTGAATATGTTCAGCACTTTGTACTCTGTCAAAAGTCCTCCTTAGGGATTTGAAAGCATCTGAGAAGTACTATCAGACACCTGTAATTCCCCTCACTGGTCTTGCTGGAGGGATGCAGTTTCCTTTGATAGCACCCTTTCCACAAACATCAGTTTCAAGTTGAAAACCACCACAAAATGACAGACATGATTGCTGCCATCTCTAGCGTGCTCTTTTGATGATTGTAGCATGCTCAGCACACATACAAAATACAAAAAAAAAAAAAAAACTGTCCCAAAGCAGAAGGAAATAGGATAAGAGGACTGGAAAATAAAAGTGGGCTTCAAGAAGTTCCAAGAAACATCTGAATATCTAGGATATGAAGAAGTGTGCCTTCAATCTTCCTGTCAGACAAATTTTCAAGAAAGAATAGTTTCCATCTCTAAGGGGAAGCTGAAGTCTAACGGTATTAAGGGATGAGTTTAGCTGCAGTTGCCCTTTTCCTAATTACTTTGGCTCCAGCATGTGTTTTCCCATCAGTGCTTGGTCTTTACCACTGGGTACCCAAAAGCCAAGTGCAGCAATAGCCCTGATGGGCTGGAGAGTGACAAATGGAGGAAATAGTTCTTACTGTCTCAATAGCAAGCCAAGAGTTTCAATGTTGAATATTACACAAAAACAGATGGCTTAAATGCCTGGAGAGCTTATTCTGTCTGAGGACTGGGGTAGTACAGGGAGGAGGGAGAAAAATCGGGAAGGGGACATAACAACTAGATACACTTTCTAATAGATTTTTTTGTTTTTCATCCCCTAAAGAGTCCCGCCCCCCTAGAACCCTATCATCAGTAGGCTTAAATTCACCATGTAGGGGTCTATGGCGCTGCTGGGGTATATCTTGGGGATGGATGAGAGGGCTTCAATTATAAAAAAGTTTGAAAGCCAATATGAAATAAGAGACAATAAGAAGATGGATGGTTACTGTGAACAAGAATAGCTGCAACTTGGCTGCACAAAAACTTCTATTCCAAGTATAACAAAAAAGAATAAGGCTCTGAGTCAGACCTTATTTGTCCTATTAGTTTGAATGGGCATAAAATCGCAAGAGGGGAAAAAAAGGATGCACAAAACAGCCTTAAAGAGCTTAAACTAAAAACAATTATTCACCAGAACACAAACACGATAAAAGCAATCAGTATGCAAGATATTAAGAACATATCCCATCTTAAAAATGTCTGTGGGCCATAAATAGAGGTGCACAAAAGACAGATTAGGAACAAATCTCAACCTCTCATCCCATCAATTCTCAAGTTAATTATCTGATAATCACCATGGCGTTCATTTACAAAATAAATATCCCATGTAAATTTAAATCTGCATGTAAATAGAATAAGAGTTAATTAACACAAAAATAAAGTACCCAGCAATGTAAACACTCTATTGACTCCACTCCCCATTAAGAGGAAGAATCTATTAGAACATTGTGCTGAACTCCCCAATTCAAGCGCTGGGGTCTATGCACTCACAGCTATACTATCAGCTGCAAAGTAACATATATTGTTAGGAAGAAAAAAAAAAAAAGCTGTAAGTTGGTCAGCAAGATGGAAGCACAAGAAAGTCCAGATCACCATTCAACAAAGATTGTACTTATTTCTACCACCACTAAATAAAGCACATAAGCCTCCATGGAAATCACATGCTTCCATCCTGAATGAAACAGAGATAAGCAAAGAACATGCTTATTATTTTGCAGAATTAGATATACAACCTTCATTTTATACTGCAGTAATTCACTTTTAGAAAAATCTGTTTCTATGGAAACTTATTTTGGGTCCAGCAGATTCCCACTGTTAAAGTAAGTCGCTCTTCCTGTCCCCTTCTCTAAGATGATGTTCTTAAAAAGCAAATTTCTGCTTTCTTTGCCTAATTCACTGCAAAATACTGTGTATAAGGTCCCTCATTTGTTAAGCAGAGAAAATTCTCAACTATGCTATTGTATTGGTGTGAGTCCATGAATTGAAAATGCTGCAGAAAAACAAAGGATAAACTCAGAACTTCATCATGCATAGCTACCTACAAATTAATATGATTTACTCTACTCAAAAAGAGTTCACATTAAAGCCTTTTCAGAAAAGGTCTTGTAGGGTGGTAGAAAAGGAAGAGAAAATACAGAGGTAGGGTATGTGCATTTTTTGCTTCTTAAACAGTTAAATCCACAGTTTTGAAACAGCTATAAAATAAAAACAAAAAGAATAGCCTCATTGGGTCAGACCATCAGGGTCTTTACCTTGTCTGAACAGTGGTCAAAAGCACATGCCTCAAGCAAAAGAGGAAAGGAGAGCAGGCATATGTGATACTTCTCCAAACACATATCAAAACACAGCTGAAGGAGTTACCAGCACAGAGATGGTTGTTTCGCAGTTAACAATGCTCAATAGAGCTCCCATTGGCCATTTTTTTTTCCCCTGGAAAACACAAAATTATAGAACAATACCACATAACAAGGAGCTCCTTAATTTTGTATTATGTGAAAATCCTGCTCTTTTTAATTTGAGGCTGTCATCAGCGAGCTTCTTTGGAGCCCCTTAGCTCTCACATTGGAAGAGAATGCAAGACTGCTCGCCCTCCATACTTTCCTTGGCATTTGGGATTTTATAGATTCCCTCCAAACTTGAGACATCCCATCTGCAGATTGATAGCCAGGGCAGTTCATCCATCCCCCCAAGGAAAGCTCTGCCACAGCTTGGATCCATCATCATCATTCCTTCCTGCACCCCTGCCAGCTCTGTTATCCATTTTGGGTGTGGATGAAAAGACCTGCACAGAAATAAGGGTGCATCACAGATCCATACAGTGGCAAAGTTATGTTTTCTGTTTTGGGGTGTTATTTTTTTTTTTAATTTACAGCTTTTTTATTTGCTTTCCTGACCGCTCTGAATACCAGGCTGACATTACGTGTATCTAAGTGCTCGCATATCAAGACCTTGCCCCTGACTGGTAACAGTCAGCTCAGAGCCCACCATTTTATGTGAAGTTAGGAGTGATTTTTCCCCTACTGTGTCTCCCTTTACACCTACACAGAATTTCATCTGCTGCATCATTGCCCACTCAGTCTCATAAGTCCCATTTGTATTTCCTCACAGCCAGCCCTTGTTCTTACTACCTTGAATAACTTAGTATAATCAGCATTCTCCCCTCACTACTCACTGCCTTTTCCAGCCCATTTATGAGTTTGTTGAGCAACGCAGGTCCCAGTGAAACATCACTGGTGACCTCTCTTCACTGTCAGAACTGACTACTTAATCTTATTTTCTGCTTTCTATTTTTAACCAATAATTCATCCACGCAAGTACTTGCCTGTCTTATCCCATCATTACTTAGTTTCCTTAAGATCCTTTGATGATGGACATTGCAGAGAGCCTTTTGGCTCCACACAGGCAACATCAATCAGATTTTTCCTCATCTGTGGGCTCACAGGCTCCCTCAAAGAACTCTAATAGATTGGTGATTCACACCTTTTTTTCAGTAGCTAGCCCTTCTTTTTTCCTCCCATTAAAGTTAGCCATGTGCTTGACAATGACAATGTTTATTGCACTTTCTACTAATTTGCTTGGTACAGATGCCAAGTTTCCCAGCACCTCATGGATGGTTGGCCTTGTGTAAGAGCTTGCAGAGCCAGAGACATTCAAGGTTCTGAAGTCTGAGATGCACAAAGCCTTTTATCGGTGAAAATTCTAGTAAATAGCCCCTCAGACTTTCATTTCTCAGGCCAGAACAGGTCTTTGTCTATAACAGGGACTCAAAAAAAATTCCTGTGTGAACTATCATGCTCCCGCATCACTACTTCTGGCTCAGTAACCCTGCTACCAGGCACCAGCAGTCCTTGCAGAGCCTCAGAGCCTCTGGGTCTCCCCTGACCCAAACCTTCCAAGCAGAATGTCAGCATCCACAGTCTCACTGAAGTCTAATTAAATAACATAATTATTGCATGAAATCCACTATTTAGCTTTCCATACTAAAGGCCCAGCCTTGTGAATGCACCAAACGGATGTTCACTCTTGATGACCTTGCTTTGCCTGCACAGTGGGCATGCCTTAAAACCTGGACATGTAATAGCAGGATTGTATATTCATAATTTTCTCTTTAGGCACGGGAGGGTCAAGACTTAGCTACAAGAGTGGCTTTCCAAGGAGGGAAAGCTGGGGACTTTGTGTCACACTGATGGTGATGAGAGTTACCCCAAGACACTTCTGTCCTTTCTCTCCATCGTTCCAGGCCTTCAGTAACTCCTTTCTGAATTGCCTGCCTCTCCTAACATTTTCAGGCTGAGGCGTACGTCCCACTTCATTAAGCCTGTAAGCTAGTGGCTGGATGATATCTGACTTGCATCCGTTTGCAATTTAAAACGGGCATTTGCTTCAGATCAAAGCAGCAGCGGCAGTAGCAACAGAAATGAGAATCTCACGGTCTCTCTCTCTCCGATATCATTGCCACAGTGTGTCTCCCTCATTACCAGGGAAATGAAACGTCTTTACAGTTCAGGCCGTCTCTGCCTTTTATCCCGTGGCCACTGCGTGAGGCATTATTGCCACATTTAACAGTGATTGGTCATGGTCCTTCTCTTTCATATCGGGCAGCGTGCCTTACCTCACTACCAGCGCCCCGTAAGGAGGCTGCGCAGAGCCACTGCCCCGCGTATCCTTCTGTACTGCTCCCAGCCCTTGCCAATCCAATGCATTTGAGGAAAGGAAAAAAAAATAAAATCCCCCACCTGTGAATTTTTACAGTTAGAGCTTCTGGAAAACAAATGCTTCCCCATTTCTGACGGGCAGGTACAGCACACACATGGCTGAAGAGCACATCCGCTGCACCCTGCTGTGGGAAAAGAAGTGGTTGCTTTCTCCCAGAAGAATTTAGGCTCTGCAGATCCAAAGGCCTCGACACTCTTGTTGAAATGCCTGCACTCGGCCCCAGTCTAGCTCAACTCTAGCCCACTTAGCCCAGTCAGTTTGGTCCATTCCAGGCTTGGCTTTTGGGTCAATTCGGCTAGCAACACTGCACCTTAACCTGCCATGCACTGTTGCCAGCCACACACAACAAACCTCAGACCACCTAGAACAGCCTAACCAATCCCATGGGACCCCCTGCTCCACTGCACGTACTGCTTCATAGCCATCCCGGGTGTTTTCCTGAGTGATGCTCACCGAGGAAGGCCCAAGATCACCTAGCAGCCCACAACCAGCTCCTGGCACATTGCAGGAGGAACAAGCATGGTGCCAAAAGACAAAATACCACTCCACGCAGATTAATTTTTAAACGAAATTGAAGCTGAAGTTTTGCAATTGTAGTAGCAAGCAGTGCAAGCCCTCATTGACCCATGAATCCCTGGAGAGCTTGCTGGTGCCGGCTGCAGAAGAGAGCTTAGCTCCATGCTAGCATCATTTCAAAATTTGTAGTTTTCCCAGGAAACATAAAGGAGTATATGTAATGAATGAAAGCAAGAAAGCTCAACTAAGCAATGTTCAAATTTGTTGCTTGTGGTTTCCCATTTCCTGTCTGGACTGCAGAAGCAAGAACTGTCTGAACCTCGTTTTTCTGTTTGCATTTCTAAATAGGACCTGCTAAGGAAACAAGCTCGTATTTAGTTTAAACAGTGCCAATGAAAGGATTTTTTTTAATGCATAAGCACATAGAGGGCCATTAATGTGGTCAGTCCTGCAGCACCACAGCCAAGCTCTTTGCTGGAGAGTCCAGCCGGCTGAAAAGAGGCTGGCCTGATACCTGATACACAGCAAGGCTTGCTGTGATTACAAAACGAGCCAGACACTGTAATACCAACCCACATCCTTCCCTTCCACGAGTCCCATGGTTCATACTGGTCCTACCTCAGCAAACAAGCACACTAGAGCAAGGACTGCCCTTTCCTGCCGTATGCAATAGGACCTTCACCCTGTATCACCTGCTGGAAGAAAAAAACGGAGGAGAAAGAGAGCCGGAGGAGAAGGGGCAAACCCAGCTATTATCCCATACAGCACAGTGGTCGTTTGACAGTTAAGGAAGGTTGAAGATCTCAGGAGAGATTCTTTCTTGTCATTGATTCCAAAAACCAAAACTGAAGGACACATGAAACAAGCAGAGGCTGTAGAAAACACAGCTGGAATGCAAAATGTGAGAGAGGCCAAAATACATATAAAAACTGCATCTTTTATTTGTTGTTTTTAAATATTTTATCACAAAATAATATCAAATTTCAGAAGCAACTCAGAGTTAATGGGAAGGAATAGAAATGTTGCCGGAAAGGGGAACATGCCAGGAGAAATGCAAGTCATTTGTTTCCAAGTAGTTCTCCAAAGCCTGGAAACCTTCCACGCTAACCTTCCCCTGGCAATATCCACGAATCATGCTGCCCAGGAGGCCCTTGCTGCCAGCGAGCAGGGCTGGACAGCAAACCCCCAGCCATGAGCCGCAAAGGGACTTGGACCATCTTCCCGATGCTCCACGTGCACGAGCAGCGTGCGCGAGCGGCGTGCGTGGGCGTCACGCATCAGCCTTGCTCCTGCCCCATGGAAGTGTCATGGAAACCCTGCAGACAGGCAGTGCGCAGGTTGCATTTCTCACTGTCCCCCATCCTCCCACATCATCATCTTTTGAACAGGGGCAGCCTGACAAGCTGTAGATTCCCCTTGCCTTCTCTGAGAGAAAGTGGTTCTTCCTCCTTGCACTATGATTTCTATGACTTCGCTTCAGGCCTTTCTGGGAAACAGGGACTCCCTGCCTGGAGAAAGTCCCATGCTGATCCCCGACAGCACAGCAACAGGGAACCAACCAGACCCACATTTTCCAGCACAGCACAGCTCCGGCATTTCCACAGCTGCTTGCAAGCACTTTGCAGCTGATTGATTCCACTTGGACCCACTCTGCACTGCCTTCTAGCTCTTCTATGCTCCTTCAAAATATTAAAAAGGGCTAGAAGGACCCTGGGTCTTCCCACAATATGCTGCCCCTAATGCAGGAAATTCCTACGGCAAGGGGATATTTGCAGGAGGCGATGTGACAGGAACACTGTTGTTGCATGGCCTGGGTTTTTGCACCACTATTCCCTGTGGCATTATTACAGCTAAATATATATTATACCAGCTGCTCTAATTTATATCAGAGGCTGTGTTTGGAAGAAGGTGGTGATGGTGGAGGATAAAGGTGGCCAAGAGCCCCGGGAGCAAAATCAACACCCTCCTCCTGACCCAACACACACACAGTCTCTCTCCTTCACATATATTTACCTCAGCCAAGTGAAATGTTCTTTTTAAAAATAGGACTGTTTTGCAGCTTTTGCTGTGATAAGTTACGACTCTTTCTAAGTTCACTGTTGGAAAAAAATGCATCTTAAAAATTATAGCTGAAAGATTTGGCTACAACCCAGCAAAGCCAAAGGGTAAGAAAAAAAGAGCAGTTGTGGCGGGGAGGCATCAGTGAAAACACACACATATTCCTCTATCAGACCCTTCGTCAAGGCTCCAGGCACCTTTTATGAGCTTAAACTGGAACCTCTCAACTTGCATGAATGAGAAGTTGCTACTTAGCTAGGTCTCCAGCTAGCTGAGCAAAAACAGGGCAGAAAAGCAAAAGAAGAAAGCATCCTGTTGTTGAACTCTCCCCTCTCCCTGCCCACCTTCTTCTCCACCTACCAGACACACCACCTCCTATTGCCTTGGCACCTACAACCTTTACACACACATCCCAGGCCAGCCAAGACGCCTCCACAGCCTGCGGGCTGAGGGGGCAGAGCCGGGGGCGCTGCCAGCCCTGCGCTCACGCTGCTTCCAGCCGCTGTCCTGCCCCGCAGCTGCCCCAGACGGCCACCCCAGTGCTCCCTTACTAATGGCGAGGGCTTAAATGAGCTAGGTACTTCAGAGTATCTGGCTAGAATATCTTTCAGAAAAGGGCTGGCGCTGATGAGGTTTGTCCCACGGCAATGAAAGAGCAGGCTGTGATGCCGCCTGCCCCATTGGTGGTTAGCCGTGCTAGCGCCTCAGGAGGTGCGAGACACTGAGTGAGGAGAAGAGCACAAAGTTTTCTTTTTAAAAAGAAAGAGGAAACTCAACACCCACAACCACTTTACTGTAGTTCTCAGAGAGATCCTGGGACAAAGAAAGTATTTGCATAGGGACAAATAAAGTACTTGCAAACACCTAGAAGCAAGAAAAACAGAAATAGCTTTTTTTTTTTTTTTTTTTTTTGTGGTCAAGAGCACAAACAGGTCAAACCTATCTAACTGTTCTCTGCAATATGGTAGCAGCCCTTGTGGGAAGGGATAAACTGTAGACATCAGATGAACTTGACTTCAGCAAGTCATGATTTAGGCTTCTGAAGTAGGATCATGTCCCAGGGTGCTCCTGTGAGCAAGGTAAGAAAGCGATCAGATCAAAGTTCAAAACGAGAGCATAATACTGGTAGGTAAACTCTGTGCAGAAAATAATTATTCGTAACTTATGGCCAAAACCAGTTCCTGCGTTCTCCCCGCTAGCATCCTTTTCCATATTCCCTAACCAGGAGCTGGGCCCCAGGCAGCAGAACCCGGGCTGGCCCAGGGCTACCCAGGCCAACAGGCAGGCAACGACGACATTCGCACTGCGGCCTTCCCTCAGTGAGGACCTTGTCTGGGCCCTCTCCTTCATCCAGCTATCATTTTTCATGAAGCTGGTAAGATCGTAATGTCTGGGGAACATCTACTTCTCCATCAAAACAAGCTGAAATTAGTCCATAAGTTAAAATGTTATCAAAAAGCAAATAAGAAAAAAGCACAGTGGGGTCCTCAGCAAGCTAGTGTAGAAAGTTGTTCTGCAGGCCCATGCAAAATGCTACAATTAAATAGGAAATGAAAAAATAAAAAACCTGAACAGATAGAGGAGAAACAATTCGCTAGACAGCAAATCTGCAGGAGAGGAGCCTGTGGATTTCAAGCCAAGTACAAACAGCCTCCCACTGTCACATACACACTGAAAGGCAAACATCCTACTGGGATGTGTAAATGGGCCTGTAACCCACAAGGTCGAGAGGGAGGGAAAGAAAAAAAAAATCTTCCACCAAGCCAGAGCCAGTGCTCTGAGAGAAGCCCAGGAAAAACGGCCTGCAGGAACAGGCTGAGCAAGCTGGAGCCAGTCAGCACAGAGAACATGACTGAGTAGGGAAACAAGAGCAGTAGTCTTCAAATATATACAAAAACCGATTTTTAAGGAGAAAGGAAGTGAACTGGATTCCAGTTCTTTAGGATCCAGGATAGGAAGCCTTTCTAATTGTAGGGAAAGTGAAGAATTTGAACAGGTCATCTACAGAAGCTGTAGAAGCTGTGTTGTCCCATCTCTCCCTCCCTCCAATCAAAGGGGTTTGCTAGACCCCTGCCATGATTTATATACAGCTGCTTCTGCCTCACGTCACTGCTCCAACTTCACAACTCCTTGGAATGTGGCCAAGCACCAAGAAAACAGCAGGTTTCACAGCTGTGGGTTGAATACCACTGGACTTTTAGGGACTAAATTGAAATTTCCCTTCCTAATGCATCACGTAGCCAACCTTCTGAGAGCAGAGCTCTTCGGTGTTGGAAAGATGAGTCTGCACTAGATCCCAGATCATAAGGGAACTGCCCCACAAACAACTACCTTACAAACACGCACAACCTTCTCAGGACCAAGAGACCCAAGAGAGAAATGCCTTATTGGCTTATAATACTGACTTTCCAGGGCATAGCCTGAATATGATAGTGACAGGAGCAGGTTGATTTTGTCTTTCCCCGACCCAGGAGCAGCAGGAAGCAAGGATATGCATGGTATTAGAGCTAGTGTAAGAGACAAATATTCAGGAAGGCGCCTTTCCAGAAAGAAAGCTGTGGGGTTTCTCTACACATCCAGCATACAGACAAGTAGGACCTCTAGGCAGGAGAGAGCCCTTAAGATTTTCATGCCCTTTGCATCCTGAAGGACTGTAGGGCAAGCCCAGGAGGCTGCCAGGGCTGCCTTCCAGAAAATTAAGGGCTCTGCAACATCAGTTTATTCGGGTACTGCACTATGCACATAAACCTTCACAGGCAAAGGCTGTTCTTCCAGGAGCAGTGTATTATATGGTACCACCTGAAGGCTGAACAAACACTGCAGATCCCAGCTCTACAGCTCACCGATCCACAGATAAAAAAGTCCCGAGGGGCTGGACACTATTTTCTCCTGCAACAATCATACTAAAAGAAGGAGCTGTGAAAACTTTATGCTCTCACTCAGCTGTAGGACTGCCTCCAGGATGGGTTTGTGTTTGCAGCTTCCTTCTTGGACCTAGGCTACATGTACATTCAGCCTAGGTACATGTACAGTCCTTGCTAGGTTAACAGGGTTTCCCTTTGGTGAATACCTGTGATGTTCCTGACGCAGACCTTCTGTAGCTCCAAGTGGACTTGCTCAGGCTACGACTCACTCTCTTTCAGAGAAGGCTCTTCCAGAACTGGAAGAGCAGCATCTGGGAACTTCACTGGCACCAAGGGATGCACAAAGGCAAGTGCAATGCCTTAAGCAGGACAACAACGGTCAATTCCCAGTTCTGCCACTGGTTTTTAGTCTACTGGCTCCTCCTACTTTGTCAAGTCTCCCAAAACAAGCAGCAATTTGGTACCTATGTGCCCCAGCTCAAAGAAAGCCATTATTCTCTTATTCCTGTAAGAAAACAACAGCCTTTCTTTTCACACTGTGGGGAGATGCATATAGTAACCACGTGGCAAGGATCTCACATATGCAACAATGAACAGGGCGTCAGATGGGGGGGTGTCTAACCTAGGAGACAGAAACACCCACTATGAAGATCCTGCTTGCTAAGTAATTCTCAACAATCCTGACTGCTTCATACCAAAGAGCAAATGTGCAATTTCAAGGATTCATTGCAAGAGAGCTATGAAAAACAATGCAAAGCCACGCTGCAAGCATTCAGTCCCCTTCAGACATTCCAACTCCACTCCTTTAAGTCACATTGTTCAGCACAGGTCAGTTAAGTTTGCTTGACGTCTTCAGTCCTTTGCAATTCTACCAGCTGGTCTTCTTTGATATTGTCCTTTCTGACTTTCCTGCAGCAGCAGTAGAAGCCAGCAACAATGGCCAGGAGAAGGATGAGAACCAGAGGTAAGTATAAGATGAAGTTCAGCAATGGTGGAGATGAGCAGATCCTGGACAAAACAGTTGATTCTGTAAGAGGAGGAAGGAAATAATAATGATAAGAAAAAAAAAACACAAGTGAAAGCTCAAGCTAATTTGTCTTTTCCTCTTCTTCTCTTTCTTTGGATAGAATTTGTTATATATTTGTTCTTTATAGTTTGTTCCTCATTCTTAAATATTACCATTTTTGAACAATTCAGCCACCATTTCTAAGGCTGCCTGAGAAGGGGGAGAGAAACAAGGTAATTTGCCTCAGGCTCTTGTTTTGAAAGGTCAGATGGAACGTGAGGTTTGCTCTCAGCTGAGGCATCCTAACTGAGACAGCAGAGCTCCTCAGCTAATTCCTTCCAGACGCTAATTTGCTCCAGACCAGGCACCATAAGGAAAAGGACATGTTCTCTTCATGTCCTTTTTGACACAAACTAAGGTGGGGTGAGGTAGAAGGTTGTTGTCAGAGGCTCTACCAAAGCAAGGAGGACCCAGAGGAAAGCAAAGGAAACACAACCAAGGAGATCTCTGTCCTCCACAATCTCATGTCCCTTCCTCCTCCTGATGTACCACTGCCCCATTTTTTCAGGCAGTGGCTGGCCCCATCGCTCCTGCTAGCACCTTGCAAAATAGCTCCCTGGCTGAGGTGGAAGTACTCTGAACTCCTGATTAAGCTAGTCCAAAACACTGGATTTGGTCAGCTGGCGGCTGGCTGAAGAGCCCTTGTTTAGAGTCCCCATTTTTGTCCTGGGCTCCTCTCAACCACCCATTATATCTGGCCGCTAAAATCTCTTCACTTGATGTAAAACCCCAACACCAAAGTGTGCTGTCCATGAAAATGGAAGCAGTGCTTATTCTCCCATAGGAAAACAGGTTAAAGTCTCAATTAAACAAATGCCTTGATACTAGGCAAAGTACTAGGGAAGAGTCCTTAAACAGTAGCATCAGGAATTAGGGATAACGAGGAAGTTACTCCTGGTTATGGGTATAACCTTAACTGTGTCCCTCCCAGGAAAGCTTCCTCTCCAAAGTGCTTAAGTCTAGGAGCTAGAGAGGCATTTTTACGATATCCTCATTAATGCAGAAATAAACAAACAAAAAAAACCCAAACAGCCAATTTCCTAATTTCCCAGGTTTGTGAAAACCATGAAAATCATTTGGCAAAAAACACACACAAAATTTGAGGAGAATTTTCCAGCAGTTGCTGAGCAATTCTAGCAATGATTATTTCAGCCAGCAATGGCTAACAAGAGACAGAGGGAGCTGACGAAGGAGAGCCTGGAGTGCTGCAAGGAGCCAGGATGGGCAACAAGATGAACGTAACAGCACAGGGGTGAAGCACAGCGAGCCCTTTGTACGCAGGTATACGCAGACCATCCCTGCTCCAAGGGCAGGTTCCTACACTGTGCACGACTCCTTGCACACCCATGCCAGGCGCAGGCCTGCAGGAGGACACTGGTGTCCCCTCGGTACCTGCCCGTGCCACAACTGTTGTTTAACCACATGCAGGCACTCAGCCAGGCTTCACGCACAGCAACTGCAGTGCTACAGCATGAGAGGAGCAGCACCTCCACCTCAGCTAGGTTCTTTTCACAGTTCATAATTTTTCTCCACATGGGGCACCCAAACCTTCTATTTTCATTGCTTGCCTGTCAGTTGTCTTCCTAGAAACAATGTGCATGTCCAACTGAGACCTTTGTTTACCTAAACCTCTGAATACAGAGCCCATCTCTACTTTTCTAGCCTAAAACACAACCCAACTCACCCTTAGGAGACAGAGGCTGTTCTTGGGGAGAGACAGGTTAGGAAAAGCACACCTAGATTTTTTCCTCAAAAAGTTAGCATTCTGGCCAAAGTGGCACAGCTGTGGGCAGTTCTGTGTTCCTGATGCTGTCAAGGGCATTCAATCCAGAAATGTGCTGCAGATGCATGAGGGCTCTCTTTGAGGCCAATGGCCTCCTCTGGCTTGCTCAGCCAGCACTCTCGATGCCTCCACGGCCACCTCCACCACTCACGTACTAAGCACGCTGTTCTCACCTTGCCCAGCTTAGCTGCACCCTTGTTATAGCACCCCCAGCAGAGCATGGCCGTGAGCTGTCGCTCTCACCTGCAGCATCGCAAGGCTTTACCTGGTGGGAGCGTCGT
>NW_010588600.1:161887-177011 GCF_000705375.1 Tinamus guttatus | reverse complement strand
GAGGGTGGGTCAGGCTGGGCCGGCCGGCAGGGGGCCGCCGCAGGTGCAGCCGGCCCGCCTGGCTCCCCTCGGCGTACTGCACCGAGCCGTCGCGGTGCAGGCGCAGCAGGGGCCTCACGCTGGAGTGCTCCTCCCCACGGCACCAGACGGCAGAGACGTGCGAGGTGGGCGATCGCGCCCCCCGCACAAGGCAGCCCAGCGTCGCCTCGGCACCTTCCCTCACAGAGATGCTGCCGTTGGCCTTTCCCACATCCAACTCGTTCTCTGGGAAGAGAGGCAAGCAGGAAGAGCTGTCACTGTGTTGCACTGCTATGGCTACTCTATGTTACCTCTTGCATCCCAGCCTTATGGAAGATTGTCTGAAATACATCCACAGGCCCCTGGGGGACATATCCTTTGGGGCATTTATCATGCTCCCTCTGCCCCTTTTCACCACCTTCTGTTGTAAAGCTTGTTTCCCTTCCACTCCAGATAAGTGACAGGGCATCCCTTGAACCAAAAGCTATTTAGGAAACTGGAACTCTGATTCAGTTTATTTAAGGTTGACACCTGTATGCCAAGCCAGGCTGAGACTGCAGCTCCCTGGAAGCACTGAGTCAGGGAGCCTCACCACGCACCCCAGCAGTGCAGCACACAAGAGCAGCTGAGCATTCAGCCCTGTTCTCAAGGGCTACATGTACTAGGGTAAATAACATATTATCTTGCTTCAAGATGCTCAGGAGTGTCAGGAAAGGGCTATTCACTGCACTGCACAAGTGATCAAGCACACTATGTGCTGGAGAGAGAAGGCCACAGTTCACTCTGTTATGAAGCATTATGTATCTTCCGCTGTTGGAGGCAAAAATACCAGCTTGATTGGTTTGAGTGGATATGGTAAATCATCCTAATACCCTATTTTCCTTTGAGGGGTACTGGCATCTCCTGCCTCCATGGAGCAATGTCATGAGTCAAAATATCCCTAAATCCCAGATTCACAGAGGAGCTTAGGAGAAGAGGCCGGGCCAACCTCCTCTTGTGCATCAATGCAAGAGAGAACAACCTGTTTACCTGGGAGCTTATATTCCAGCGCGGTCCTTCCTGATTCCCCCTCTCCAAGTTTGTACCAGCCGTCCACCAACCAGAGCCACTCCTCTACCACACAGTAATAGCTGCCCTGGTCTCCATGGTTGGTGGACAAGATCCGCAGCCTGAAGACATCGCTGGAGACCCTCTGGCTCTGGAACCTGGACCTCTGTGCCAAAGAGCTAAACTCAGCTCCATATTCCAGCATGTTGCTGTGGTTGACCCTTACGATTTGCAGCGGGGTTGCATGGGCTGGAGGAGGTGGTAGGAAGTACCAGGTAATGGCCAGCAGAGCATTTTTCTGGGCAAATGTGATTCTGCATTCAATGGTTGCATCGGCACTGGCAGCAACCTCCACAAAGCTCTCTTTGGTAGCAACCTGAAGCTTGCTTTCTGAAAGGCAAAAATAAAATAATCATTAAAGCCACAGCTAGCAATACAGGAATGCTATCGGGAAAAAGGATATGACCAGCCTGAGAGGCCTGCCAAAAGAGGGCTGAGGGAGAGGAGGCGCGAAGGACAAACACCCATTAACAGGGGCAGAAGGACTGGGGGAAAAGGAGGAGGAACAAATTCACACACCCTCATTTGGGCTTTGACTGGGAATCTCTGGGTGCTACCGGGCAGGGGAATAGAGGAAGCTGTCTGAGGGATCACCAGGCACAAATGGGAGAATTAAGGCAGACTCCCTGTTGAAGCTTGGAGGCAAAGGCTGTATCTGAAGCAAATGTGTCAGTCTCCCGCTGTGTCTATCGCTAGGCTCGCATATAAGTGACAAAACCAGCCCACGGCTTTGGAGACAGTGAACAATAAGTGTCTTTTATCTCAGGGAGACTAAAGAGTCTGTGTGGGTTTTGCTAACAGTTACTGTCTCATCTGTTTGCTGGTTATTAACTGGAAGCTATATAATGTGTTTCTGAATGTCCTTTGCGATTATACCTGGTAATAGTTCAATTAAGCACTAAATAACTCAAAGGGAAACTCCCCATCCTTGCAGCTCAGCAGCTCTCCGCAGGAACAGCGCAGTGGCAGTCCCTGCAAGCACAACTGCTGCTTCGTGTTTGTGGGGCACAGCTCCTGCTGCACATCACCTGGTGCTGGTGTTATTGCTTCTTCTTAAGCAATGGAAAGACTGTAAATTAGTCTCTTGGAAAGACCCCTCAATGTCCATGTTTTCCCCTCAGGCCTCTTCTTGCCTTCATCCTAAGATATCTCTCAGATGTGGCCAGCAGCCAGAGAGTATACACAGATGTCTACACAAGGATATACAGAAACTTGTCAGCACAAGACCCTTCAGGGTCTTAGTGGACCACAGGCTGCATTTTCATTCCTGGATTTTCCTTGTACATCTGCTCAGTAGCTGAAAGCATAGTGCAGGGGAGTCCAGGATGAGATCTCAGGTGTCGTTTGAGGGTAGGGTAAAGGACACGCTGAAGGGAACAATCCTCCTGGCCATGCATGAAGTCCCTCCTCCTGCCCTGCCCCACACACTCGGCAGCTCACCCCACTGCTCCTCGCTGGGGAATGGAAGAATGGCAGATTGGGTGAGAGATTGGGTGGAATGGGAGATAGCCATGGCCTCTCCTCACAGGCCAACAGGGAAGCAGGTACATGAGAAAGGAAAGTCCTCACATTTCCTCCATCCTCTTTCTTCTCAGAATCCCCCAAACATTTCTTTTTTTCCAGCATGATCTTTTGTAACTCATCCTAAGCCTCATTTTCTCTCCCTTCTCCCCTGGACTTCCCTGGTACTCCTGCCCATGTCCCAGGGAGCTCCTATCTAGCCATCATCACAAGAAAATACTTTTTCTAGGACCTTTGGGTCACAGCTACCCAGATATAGCCATCCAAAACAGAGTCTGCAATCCATTTCAGAGGCTATTGCTGCCTCTCCTAAGCCCAGTCAACACAAAGTACCCTGTTTGATGGCTCTTTACTGCTCTGCCTTTCTTTCAAACATGCCAGCACCATCTTCTCATTCACTTCCACTTTTCCAGTTTTCCAGTTCCACTTCCAGTTTTCTCATTGCACACTGCTGCCCTTCCTCCTGTCTTCTCAGCATTGCAATCAAGAGTCATATTTTCACCAAAGGGTAAGCAGTCTCCTCCATAGCCCTACTTGCATGTTCCTGGATCTGCTAACTGCTGCAAAGGTGAGGACTTGGGCACTGACAGTCACAAGAAGGCCGCTGTTCCCAAGGGATCCACAAAGCTGTCCTGCATTTGACAGTGCACATTACACTGCTCTAGATGAGTGGGCAAGAAGCAGAAGTGACAGGAAGGGAGCCACTCTATAAGGAAGCTGCTCAAACTCAGGCATGCACACGCCTCCAAACTAAGCAGGCTTGAGCATGCTTAGAGACCAGACACAAATTGATGTCTTCCATTTTCAGTACTTCAAAGCACACCCAAGCCCAGAGCCAGCTGTAAAGAAGCATAAATCTGCCACGTGAGACAGGTGAACTGATCATATTAAATAAATAAATTGGTTCTTAACTTTAGCTGCTAGATACAGCACGAGTATTAAGCCACCTGCTGAAGTCCAGGATTTTTACCCAAAAGTGAGTTCTCTAGGAGGAATGGTAGAAGCAGGCCCAAATACTGTCTGCACTGGAGACATGGCTCCTGTTTTCACGGCCACCAGGCAGGCCCTGGGGAAGACAGTGGGTCTTTCAACAGCACTAACGTTAAACGCTTGATGTGCCCAAAGCACAGGGAAGACCTGCATTTGGGGGAGCCTCTCCTTGTCTCCAATACCCAGACAGGCTGTCCACAGAGGAGAGAGCAAATCACCTGGGTAGGGACCTCAAGGGAGAAGGATCCAGCCGTCAACCGTTGGAGCAAAAATACTCCAGAGAAACAAAAACTACTATATCTCAGAGATGAGATGCAGGAGCTGCTGTTAAAAGCACTCAATTTCGATGAAAAAAAATGCTGTTACATTCTCTGAAAAGATCACCTCGAGAGGAAGCAGAGCCCTCGCTACAAAGCCCTTTTCTTTCAGCTCAAAGTCTCCTGTCATTCATATCACTACTGCTAAAGATCAATCACCAAAAAGGGCAGACCAGCTGCCTCCCTTTCCCTTTGGCATATAAAGATGCGCTTGTTTTCCTTTTCAATTTCAATTTAATTAACTACCCGAATCTCTCGTCGCCTGCCTAGCTTTGAACGCTGCCTGCTGACAACACGCTTTCCATGAGCGCAAGGACGCGGTACCTTCCAGCAACCCGCACGCAGACGGCTGGCGTGTGGGGATCAGCTCACACGATGCCTCCGGCGATTGCTCCAGAGCCAGGGAGAACCCAGCAAGGGCAGCCTGGCAGGAGCATCACCTCCGGGAGAGGGCAGCTAAGTGCATTATGGCTAGGCCCCCGTCTGCTTGCCCAGGGCACTAATTATCAGCCCACCAAAAGGGTCACATGCTGGATTATTTGAACAGTTGGAGATAGGAAGGGTTTATGCCCCTTCTCCTGCTTTCGTGCATGTGCCTCTTGTCTGAAGCTTTAGGCCAGATCCACAAGGGTATTTCAACACCTCAAGCACCTACTGACCACGAGAGAGAAAACAAGTGCCTAAGCAAAAGTCAACAACTTGAGTTATCTCTGTGGGCTCCAGCCATGAGATTTTATAGGAATAGGAGCTAGGAAACTGAACGGTGATTTTGATAATTTGCAGCTTGATTTTCTACATTTTAGCCTCATTCCATTGCTGCTGGCACAGGGCTTTTTCCCCAGACTTGTGCTGTGCCTTCCTAAATATCCTTCACTGGCTTATGCTGCCTTTCTTACAGTAATAGTACTTACAGTGGTATCCTCCTGCTACGTGATTCCTTCCCCATTCACAGTGTCTTTACACTCTTGCAATATCCAGTAAATGGCTGCAATATATATGGAGCCAAATGTCCTAATATCTTCCCGCTCTGCTGCTACTGTCTTGCTCTCCGTAGACAATCTATGATTATGTTGCTTTTCTTAATGCTATTTACATTACAAACACGTGCCCAATCTGCTGTTTACTGTCACCTCAGCCTCCCTCCTGCATAGCTGCTCCACAGCCTCCCCTTGCACCAGCTGGCTATAACTCAGGTGTAAAGCAGGGTGCCTCAGTACCCAGCTCCACAGGGGCACGGAGAAGAACAGCCACAGAGCAGGAGGGAGAGCACCATGGAAACAAGCCTGAACGGGGAAGGAAAAGTTAGGTTGTGCTATGGCAAACCTGTCAGCTAAAAAAAAAAAAAAAAAAAACAAGGAAAGAGTAATTTCAGCGCACTGGGTTGTGATCCCTAAAAGTTAAAGGTTAGAGAAAGGGGCACGTAATGCAAGAAAGCAAGGGGAAAAAAAAGGCAGGGAGAGGGGAAAGAATAAACAAACAAAAAACTTCCTCTGCTGACAGAACAGGTACAAGGAAAAAAGAATTCCCAATTTCTGTGCCTGCTTCCATAGGCTGAGAGGTTTTGGCCTGGGCCATTCCTTTAACTCCCTCCGGCAGCTCTTGTCACATGCAGGGCAAACTGCCACTGCTCCGCTGCCCGGGGCGGCTGGAGCAGGCGCACAAGCAGAAGAGTCGGCTCAAGGAATTCGGTTTATTTATGACATCCTCTTCTTCACGAGGAATGAGCCTGTGGCGCCCTGCGAGACACTGGCAGCTGTGGACCCTGCCTTTAGTCATGGCCTTAAAAGGGCAACTGTGCGTGCAAGCTCGTTGCTGTGCGGCTCAGCCCTTCCCCCCAGGGCAACACCTCCAGGCAGAGGGAATAACCGGCTGCAGGTCAGAGCCAGCTCCCAGCCCTGGAGAGAGGTGTGGGTGCTCCCCACTGCTCCTCTGCTGATGGGCTTGGCTGGGAAGAGCAGTGGGAAAGCTCGGAGGAATGAGCGGAGGAAACTGGCCTGCTGGCACCCGCTCGGGTGCGGCGGAGTTGTCCCATGGCTCTCCAAAAGATCGCTGCCATGATGTGCATCTCTCACTGCAGAATGATTAAGGTTGGAAGGGACCTTTGGAGATCATCTACTCCCCCAGGATCCTCAGCTGGCCTTCTTGGGCCCACAACCAAGGAAGAGGTCAACCTGCAGAGGAATTTCTTTCTCCCAGAGATGCAACGTAAAAGCCTAGTAGCAGGGTTGATCCATATATGCCAGGTCTAAATTTGTAATTTACAGATTTGTCTAATCTGTAAAGTGAGCGTCACCACTCACTAACCCAAACCTTGTCTCCGACAGCACTGCTAAGAGCTGTGGGTGCTGAAAAAGAGGCAGCAGGAGGAGCACTGCTCCACATGGCCTGGGAGATGACCTCTGCAGTGGCATCCCAGCCCTTGGCGCTCCTGGTAGGCCCTTGTTATTTTCCATGGGTTTGGACAAGTTGCACCATTGCTGAGGAAACACACAGTGCCACTTACCTGGCAGACTGACTTTTATCCCCACAGCGTTGGACTTCACGACAGCAGTTGGCCTTCCTCGTGGTGGGGAGCTTCTTCTCCAGACCCCCACCTCGCACCTGTAGCTGCCCTCGTCATCTGCCGTGGCGCCGTGAATGAGCAGCCTGGAGGAAGAGGCAGCCTTGGTCAACTGGGTTTTCTTCGGGAAGTGTGGCTGGGCCGTCCCCCATGTCACCGTGCCACCAGGAAGGACTCTGACCAGCTCCTGGTAGTCCTCCGCGGGTTGCTGGGGGTGGAACTGCCAAGCGACGGACACCGGCACCTCCTCAAGGGCATAGCTGGCGCTCAGCTGGCAGATGAGTTCGAAACTCTGAGCGTACTTGACGCTGGCAGTTCGGCTTATCAGCACGGCTCTCAAACCAGAATCTGCTCAAGAGGAAAAGAGTCGCTGGTGCTGGGCTCCCAAAGCCCAGCTGGTAACTGCATGCTACACCATCTCACTGTCCCCTCTGCCCATGTGGCACCTTCTCCTGCTGCCCCAGCCAACTCAGACGCTCCCTTCTGTCATCCAGCCTTGCCTTATTTTCCCTTAGTGCTCTTGATGCTGACAGGTGATCAGCATTAGCTTTACCACAGAGAAAAGCTTGATGCAAAGCCCATTCCTATGGTTTGCCCGTCACCTGGGTGCACATTGCCAGCCTAAAGCAGACTTTTCCCTGCTGTGTCAGTGCATCCCAATGTCAACACCAAGCGGTACTCTGCCTTATTTTGCATTCGCAAATAGTGTTAGTCTGATTGCCAGGCAGATCCCAATCCTACTCCCGCTCTGTTCTGCCAGTGCTTCTCTCACTGCCATCTGCATCCTGCTATCGCATCTTCTCTACCCACGCAGCTTTAGCAACACGGCCTGGTACTGTCCTGCCCCATCGCCTGCTCCTTCACCTCAGGTCCCCAGGCAGCTCTGTGCACCCTGCTTTCCACACTTATGTTGCTACAGCAGCCTTCCCAGCCACACCTCATAGCACCAAGCTGCAAATTGCCTTGTATGTCTCCTGAAGCACTAATGTGCCATTTTGAATATGTGCCCTCCGTGCTGCCTGTCACTCACCTCCTCCCTCTCCCTGTTTTGTTGTGCTGTTTAATGTTTTCACTTTTTGAAAAAGCAGAACTACTGTGGCCCACCCAGTGCTCTAGGCACTCATCACAGAAATAACAAAAGGAAAAAAAAGTTATAATCAAACCTGTCTCTCCATAAATGCATCCATTCCAGCAATCAAAAGAAGAAAAGACATGGGCCCTGCATGCCTAGAAAGTTAGGAGATCATTGCTCAGAAAGGATGCAGGAGAAGCGATTGGGTGCCAAAGCCAGGGGTGTATCATTGACAGAGGCCACAATACAATTCAGCAAGTGCTTTTGTTGAGCTTAATTGCTATAAGTAATTATGCTGATAGAACAGATATTCTGCATTTGAAATTAAGGGATCAGTCAAGAAAGAACTGTTAAGCAAATCATTGCCTTTTGCATCTTCCGGCAGCTTAGTAGTTACCTGCTATTTCTCTCTCTGAAACATCCCTTTGAAAGACTCAGATCCCCTGGTACAACTGAGGAAACTGAGGCACTCCAGTGGCAAGCGACTGGCCTCAGGTCACCTCACAACAGCAGCACTGGAGCTCAGCATGTAGACTTTGTTCCTAACTTTGGGTTCCCGTCACCATACTTCTTTGCCCCTCCTCACATATGCATCCAACTTGAAAACTCCCCCGAAAATTGGTGGGCCAACTTACCAAGAGGGCTGACAGTCACCGTGGTTTCCTCTGTCTGTGTCCAGCTCTTGCCTCGGGACCACTCCACCACTTCACACCTGTAAGACCCACTATCTTTTGGGGCTGATGTGTTCGAGATCACCAGGGTGAAAGTGCTGGAGCCAGTTTTCTTCAGCTGGATGCTCCCCTGTGCACCATGGTCCTGGTAGGCACTGCCCAGGGTTAGAGAGCCGTCCTGCTCCATGGTGGCCACAAGAGCTGGTGGGTCCGGATGTCGCTGCAGATGCCACCACCGTACAGACAGAGGGTTGGTGGTTCCCTGCACCTCGCAAAGGAAGATCAAGGCATCTCCTGCCAATATCTGTGCCGTGCTCGTGGTCATGGACAGGTGCATGCTGCTTTCTGCAAACAACAGATATTTTGTTGGAAAGGACTTTTTTTTTTTTGTCATCAGAGAAAGCCAGAGCTATTGTTACATTAAACAGAGAGACTATATAAAAGTTAGCACTGAAACTGAAAGCAATTGTCTGAAATTTTCGACCTTTTCTTATAACCTTTGAGAGCTTTTCTTTTTAATGGCTTTCCTGGAACTTTGATACATAAAGGAACATTTAAAAATGGAGTCCCACCAGGCAGATTTTGCTTTTCCCACCACCTGCAACATCAAAATCTTCATAGTTGAGCTGCAACAAGGAAACCAAGAATTTCCTCAGAAGCTTTGTTAGAGTGGTTTCTCATAAGTTACCCCCACAAAAACACAGAGAGATGACCTGTGAGATCACACCCTGATGGTAATGACAATGATTTCCCTTTCCTTAGCAGAATCTGTTATCCTGAGTTATTCTGTGATGTTCAAGAGAAGCAGCAGTTTTCCATCCCAAAGACACAGGAGGACCCATTTTCCACAGAATTCTACTAATTTGCCCCAAAACTTGTAGCATAGAGACTAAACTATAGGTTTACACTCTGTTGACAGTTGCTGCATCTGCCATGTTTACCACAGCATCAGCATTTTTTTTCCAGTGTTACCCATTGAAAATTATGGCACATTTGCCCTCTGCTGCAAACAGCAATTGCATTGTGGACAGGTCGCTGCCAAAATGAGGCCAGATCTGATGATCACTGTGGGTTTCACCTAGCAGAGTAGCCAAATAGATTTACTAACCTGTTGGCTTCACGTTGACTTGGAGGCCAGATGACAGTTTTGTTTGGATGCTCTGAAAGTCTCCAGGAGCCTTCTCCACCTCTGAAGCTGAACAGCTGTACACACCTTTGTCCATCAGCCCCACCTCACGTATGATGAGGACGTAAACTGAGTTGCTTTGCTTGAAAGCCTGAAGCTGCCCCTGCCTGGCTCTCTCCTCATATTCCTGCTTCCAAATCAGCACTCCACTTGGGCCAACTGTGGCCACTTCAGTGCTGTTGAGGAGCCAAAACACCTGGAACAGTCTGTCACGGTTGCTCTGGGCTCCCACACAGCAATTCAGCTGCAAGGTGTCGCCTTCGGAGAGGGAGCTTTCAGCAGCAGCAATGGTCACGTGGAAATCTTTACCTGTGGACAAGCGGGAACAAAGTGGGTGTTGGTGGCCCTCAGACTTCCCTTCACCTGACAGCTCCAGAGGACACAGAGTGAGAGATGAGAGGGAGTTTTCTGCTCATTTTCTTTTATTAGAAAAATGATCTAACTGGGAAGTTTTGACCACCGAGCGAAGCTTGTGAGCTCCAGGCTCTAGCTGCTGGTCACAAGAGAATGAAGCATCAGTGCAGCCATGAAGCCAAGGCTCAGCCCTGTCAGGACAGCTGACAGCCCAGCCTTTGGGACAGCACTGAGCTACAGCTATCCTGGCTCAGCTCTAGCATCCAAGCCAAGGTCTGCCCTGATGCAAGGTATCAGGGAAGGCTCACTGCCTTGGCGCCTGGAGCTGTTCTGCCTCACTTAACAAACATCCCTTCAACCAGAAGGGACTACCGAGGGCCTTTGTAACTCAGTGGTCATTTTCACTGAGCTGTTTGTGATGGGAAGTGGCATGCAGTAACTTGCATTCAAGTTCTTTGTCTGAATCTGGGAAAGCTGTTCCTCCCAAACCACAGATGTGACTGCCTACTCTAGGATGGATAAAAACTTTGACAAGTTTTGGATTGATCAGTGCCTAAGACGAGCAGAAATTTCAAGAGCTGTAGAAGGAGGTAAGAAGAGGTGGCGATCACACAGCTTGCATCCTATTCCTAATATCTACCAACTGCAGGTGCCTTCCAAAGAGGATAGCAACAGGGGGAGCACAAAGTTTCCCTTGTTGACCTTTTTGATCAGCCAGTTGCACCTAAAATAAAGGTCTCTGGGTCGTGTAATAGGATCCACCTCCCCTGCAGAGTATTCAGAGCCTTGACCCCCTGGTTGCTCCTGGGGCCCAGCTGAGGCTCCTTCAGCAGGTCTCAGAGCTGAAGCATGGCTGAAGGCAGAGACCTGCCAGGATACTCTGCAGTCCCACACACCATTACCACAGTGTTAGGATGCTGTGCAAAAGCAGAAGCTAGAGCAGAGCCGCTGCTCCCTGGGCAGCCTGTGTCACGCACCCTGCGTCATGCTGATTTATCTCCTTTTCCTTGGGCTGCTGCTGTACTTCCCATGTCTAGCAGGAAGGACAAGGCTGTATGTTATGGGTTCGAGGTAAAGCAGAACAGCTCCCAGACTGCTGCTAGGAGGGCTCGAATAATTTATTGAAAACAAATTAGCCAGTTAATTTAAACATTGGTTCATAAACAATTCATGAACAGGAATCCCAGTCGCTGCAGATATGTTTGGCATTCCCAAATATTTGCTGGAGAGTTTATAGAAACCGTTGGAGCACATGACCGTGGTCAGAGCAGAGGCCTGGTTTTACCCGGAGTGGGGCCCAAGGCCCTGGCTCTCCTGTACCGCGATGGAGCCAGCCTGCCGCCCCGCAGATGTGACTGAGGGCTTGTGTGCCTCAAGCCAGGCCCGCCGCCTCCTCCAGCAGTATCAGCCAGTCTAATACAACCACCTGGTTGCCTTTTTATAGTCATTGCACCCTTGATGGCTACTGCAGTGCAAACATTAAGCTTTCATAGGGTTTCTCTGTTTCTAAATGAGTGCGTGGCACTGGCACCTGAAGCCGCACACTACCAGTCACATCGAACCCTTTTAAACAACGAGCGCAGGAGAGTATGCCGACTGCAACTGCTTACTAGGCAGCAGCAGGCATAGAAAGCCTGCATGCAAGAGTACATAACGAGGGGAATAAAACTTGTCCAGCTACCCAGCTTTCGGGGATCAGGCTCTTACAGGGGGAGGCAACTCGCTCCCAGTATATTGCCTGCTTGAGCTGCCCCCACCTGCTCCTTGCTCATCTGCTTCTTTGGTTTCCTGCCCTGACTCAGCGCGCTCGCACGCGACACCTGCTCCCCTCGCTGCTTCTCTTCGGCAGGCTCCTTCCCCCACCGCCCTGCTTGCCTTTGTGCGCAGGCCAGCTCGCCGAGGTGGCTGCCCCCACCGCCCTCTCTGCTGGCCGCCTTGTTCCACAAAATGCTGTCTGACTAAAGAGTTTTTCTCCCGCTTTTCCTGTACGGCCGCCCCCTAGGCCCCATGGAGAGCTGAGCCCTGTGCCCGGAGCTCGCCTCGCTGCAGCCTCCAAAGCCTCCTCTGCTCTTGTTGCCATCCTGCTGTGCAGCTTGTGAGAAGCCCTTCATTCTCCACACAGTGCCAGTACCCACGAGGGCAATGCTCTCGTCAGCCTCCAAATCCCTGGGAGGGGACTTGCTCATTTGAGTTCACAGCACTGTATATTCTGTTAAAGGGCTTTGATTAGGCAGCAGCTTTGTCTTGGATGCTGCATAGTCGGCAGTGTGAAACTTTGGTGGGAAAGAAAGATTTTCCCTTCCTCCAAGCACGGCTAACCACATGCAGCTGGAGGAAGCCCAGGGTGAGGAACGACAGCAAGCAAAGGGCTTGCAGCAGGAGGGAAGGCAGGCAGGGGTTTTTGAGGAGCAGGGAACAAACATGTGGTGGTGTAAACTTCTCAAAGCAACTGAGAAAGAGGGTTTCCCAGCAGCCCCAGGCAAGTGCATGTCTAGTTTGTAGAAGCCAGGAGCCACAGGAGGCTGTTGGGAAGAGAGAGACAGATGGAAAAGACGATGTGTGGGATTACAGAGTGGAGTCAGGGAGGATAGGTGGCACTGGCAAGAGACTGGTTTTCAGGCTTTGCTTTCTTTTAATCTTAGTACACCCATAGTAACAAGTCTAAATAATTAATTCTGCATGAGGCTAGAGCACAAACTAGAAGTTTGGTGCAGCCACTCGAAAGCACAGTCTGACCCACAGTCCCAATACAGCCATATATGCAAAACTAGGAGGTGAAGGAGCAGTCTAATAAGTGGCAACTCCAGTTGCTCTGGAGCCCAGCAGGCTTCTGACGACTTAGACAGGCAAGCCACCTGCAGCAGACGCTGCTGAGTGGTGCGACACCGTCAGCACACCCCCTGCCCCTTAGCGCCCCGGCTCGTGCGGCGGGCAGTGACTGCAGCGTACCGCGGTCTTGGGGACAGCGAGACCCCAGGGCAGTCTGACAACCCGTGTTTCCGCATACTTGAGCTCTGCATCACCAAGGAGCTGCCTTGCTGCAGGCACACGCTGTTCTCTCTGCTAACACCTCGGCTTAAGTTTGCCACGCTACATGACTGCCCTCAGCATCAAAAATGTCAGTGCTGGCTGGCCTGAAAGGGATTGAACTGCACAAGCCTCTGAAGCGAGAAGTAGCAACCCCACGTCGTGGGCTGCCGCAGCACCGTACCCCATCTGCCCCCTCAGTGCCTGCCTGCTGCAGCTGAAGTCACACTGCAGGGTCTGCTCACGTGGCCAATGACTACTGCCAGCGTGAGTGCAGTGCAGGTAACCCTGCTGTCCGCAAGAGCTGGGTACCATCAGTAACCCCATGGGGCAGAAGCAGGTGCTAAATGCTCCCCTCGGGTGACCTACACCTGCCAGTGGGCTACTGCGTGATTGCTGCATATCTGGAGGACAACAGCTCCCTAGGACTGGAAGAGCCATCCCCACCAGGGGTTGAGCAGCAGCACAACCCACTCACCCTTTGAGCTCTGGACTTGCAAACTGTCAAAGCTCTATCTCATGAGGAGAGAAAAAAAAATGCATTGCATTAACTGGCTCAGCCCCAAGGACACTGTGGTGAAAACAACAAAAGCAACACATGCCTTAACAGTCATCAGGGCATTGCTCTGCCCTAAGCCGGGGTGCTGGATACTCCGGGCTAGTGCTGCCCAAGGACCCCTGACATCTGCATATGCCTCAGGAGCTGCAAATTCTCCAACTCGTGGGACACAGACTTGCTCCAAGAGGAGAAAAAGAACAATTTGTTTTCTCTGATGCTCAGATGCTGTTTGTCTTAGAGTTTCAGCCTGCTGGCTTTGGTTCAAGTATGTGGGAGCGGAGAAGCTCTCACGATACAGTCTAGTGATTGCTAAAGGGCACTGAATGCTGCTGTTCCATGAGCTTCAGTGCAAGTGAATTGTAGCTGAAGTGGGAGCCTGCAAGGGCCTTACCTAGGCTTGTGACCGTCAGTGACATCTTCTGGGTTCGCTTCCGGGAGATGTCCGTCCATGTCTCATCAGGGTCCTCAATCCACTCAGCTGCCTCACAGTAGAGCTGGCCTTGATCGGATGGCTTCACTGCCCTGATGGAGAGCTTGTACGTGGTATTCCCAACCTTGTCCAGCCGCACGTCGCCCATCAGAAACCTCTGCGTGTAAGAGGCCCCTGGCCTCAAGACAAAATCCTTGGACAGAGTAAGGATCTCCTCAGCATGGCTGTCTTCTGCTTCCTGAAGATGATACCAGCCGACAGAGAGGTGCGTGTGCTGGCTGGTGGACTTTGACACCTCGCAGGTGAGCTCCATGGAGTCGCCTTCAGCACGAGTCAGGGCCTGGGGCTCCATAGACACCGAGAGGGTGTCTTCGATCACTGAGCAAAAGGAGAAAACCCAGTGGTCACTGGGAAACCAGAGCCAAGCGCCCGGGGATCTGACAATGTGGCAGAAATATCCTTCACAAACAACTGACAAGGCCTCGATCAGATTATGCCAGAGTGTGAAGTGCTTAAAATCTCAAGCAGGAAAGAAAGCAGAGTGAATCTCTCTGTAGTGCTTTCTTCAGTCATGCTATGGGCAGTATTAACCAACCCCAAATTGATTAACATCCAGGCCCTTTCTGCCCCTCAATGCAGGCTGGTGCAATAGTAAAGGATAAAGGAGAAAACAGGGATGAATACAAAGCATTTACAACTCAAACTGCTGCAGTACCGTGTAGGCTGAAGACCTTATAACAGGGCTTTTTCCTTTGCTTCTACCCGCAGCTGCATCCCCTCTCCCAGTGCTCTGCTAGCTCTGTTCCCTCCTGCTATTCCTGTCACGTCCCACACCCTTCACCTGAGAGGACCCCACCAGTTAATGGGATGGTAGGAGCTTTTAGGCTGCGAGCAAGTACTTGGCTGTGAAATGCTGTAGCTGCCATCAGGAGCTGAAGTTAAAGTCAAGCCCTGGGGCAGCACACGCTTCCTTTCCCCCCATCCTCATGTGTAGGCCAGCAATCCTACAGCATGGACCGGAGAAAGAAAATTTGTGCCTGCCATCTTTATTATTTGCTCTTTCCACCAGCCATCCTTCTGAGAAGAAGTGACCCCTTGTCCCCACATGTGCTCTCTGCAGCATGAAGCAGGAGGTGGCAGGAAACTCACCCATATCCCTGCATGCCTTATACACCCGCGCTCTGTTACCACCACGCGTGGAACAGCGTGTCTGCCCCGGGGACTTTGCACCTTGAGAGCGACAGCAGGGAAAATGCAAACTCAAGTCACCGTGGCCCAGCCGCCGCAGGAGAGAGGCAGCTCACGCGCCGAG